>LGRX02004472.1:0-41351 GCA_001247695.2 Cymbomonas tetramitiformis | reverse complement strand
TGCTCGAGTATGATTTGTTCTGGGCGGCCAGACAATGCTCGGGTATGATTTGTTCTGGGCGGCCAGACAATGCTCGAGTTTGATTTGTGCTGGGCGATCAGACAATGCTCGAGTATGATTTGTTCTGGGCGGCCAGACAATGCTCGAGTATGATTTGTTCTGGGCGGCCAGACAATGCTCGAGTTTGATTTATTGAGTCAAGTGATGCTGTTTAGGTGGACGGCTGGTGGGGACTTGCGTTTTTAACGTCGGCGATCAACCTGTGGTCTCTCCCAACAGGACGAGCTCCCCAGAAATTTCACGATGCCGTCTGAGGTTGGATGTGTGGAGCTCGAGCGCACGTTACACGAGGCGGGGGCCTCGTGTGACCCTTCTGATGTCTTGGCGCTCGCCCACGCCGCCGACCTAGACGACATCATCTTCATTGACTGGACTTCCGGCACTACCGGCCGGCCCAAGGTGCGGCCACCGGCTGGGCAAAGTTGTCCATGCTGCGGCATCCTCTGTCTCTTGAGGGCTATGAAAGGCTCGAGACATATGCCTTCGCTTTCCCCGCCTCCAATGGCAGTCAGCACAAGGTTATCGTGGCCTTCGACGGTCTCAGCTTCTTGAACAACCAATCCGGTGCAAGGCCACCACTGCCGCGCACGGGCCGCGCAGCAGATCCGACCATTCTGAACCTCTCAGTTCTAGTGGGAGGGTGGCGAAGCCTGTGCAGTGGTCTCAGCTTCCTCTGCGTCGAGGGTCTAATGGTATGGACGGGACGCACGCTGATCAGCGCCGGCTTAGTGCACATCCGATGGCATGTGGGGCCTCGTCAATTGTCGCATATGAATCCGCCGGTGGTATTAACAGAGCCGATGGCGTGTGGGGGGCTGCGGCCATACAGGGGGTGGAGGTGTCACACCGGGGAATGGCACACTGGTTGTTCCATCGAATGTGGCTGTACCCAGCGCAGCCGGAGGGCGAAGTCTGGGCCATGAACCTCTTCTTCGTGTGGTACTGGCACCTGCCACTTTGCCAGGGCGCTACGCTACTCGTTGTGCCTGACGCGGAGACCCTCGACGTGACCGGGCAGGCCCGCTTTCTGACCCAGGTGTGCCGCCTATGGCCCAGGGATGCGCGTGCGAGGGCGCATTCTTCGAGGCCATCCTGCTGCAGCCTCGCTGAAGTTCATTGAGTCGCTGACGCTCAAAAACATCCTCAGCATTTCTGTAAGTGATGCCTGCGGTAGATCGTCGCTGTTGCAAGGATGTCCTTCGGGTTAGAGATGCCTATGCGTAATTAAAAAACATGCGTAAATAAAGACGACACTTTCGGGTTGTGTGGCTTTTTGGATGGAGCCTAGCCCCCTTTTGCCTATGCACGCTATTGGTGCTCATTGTATCAAAGGTGCCCAATGCATGAGCACCGCCCGATTGATTGGATCGCGCGTGCGCGTGCGCGATCAACGGCACCTGCTGACTCGCTTCCTGCGCTGTGCCCCTACATTTCACGCCTGCCCCCTCCGCCCCTGCTGCCTTTCCCACCAGGCGGGAGCCACACGGATAGACTGCACGAGCCCGAGCCTGCTCACCCTCTGGCTGCAGCTCGCCTCGACGGAGGACCTTGCGGTGCTCGCGGGCCGCGTCACGCTCGTCACCACCAGCGGCGAGGCGCTTCCTCTGCGCACGGCTGAGGCCTTCCACGCGAAGATGCCACGTGGCACACGCCTCGTCAACATCCTCGCATGCACCGAGACCTCGTCAGACATGGTGTGGTGCGAGCTCACACCGGAGGTGGTGGCGGCGGCACGCGCGTGCGGGCTGCAGTACGCCCCAATTGGCCGCCCGACTTGGAACAACCGCGTCCACATGGAGGCACTGCCGCCGCCTGCGGAGGGCGAGGCAGGGGCAAGCGCAGACTTCCCAGAGGGCGCTGGGGAGATTTTCTATGAGGGGCTCAACATCCTCCCCAACGGGTACTATCGCCTTCCGGAGAAGAACGCGGTGAAGTTTGCGTCGGTGCCCGCGCCGGCGGGGTGCGCGGCGGGGGCGCCTTACAACGTGCGATTCCGCGCCGGGGACGTCGGGGTGTGGGTGGCAACGCGCGAGCAGGGACGGCTGCTGTGCATCGTGGGACGTGCGGACGCTGTGGTGAAGGTGCGCGGGCACAGGGTGGAGCTGGAGGCCGTGGAGGACAGCCTGCGCGAGTGCCCTTGCGTTGGGGACGTGGGGCTGGTGGTGCGCGACTCCGTGCTGCATGCCTTTGCCGTTTTCCGCGCCGCCGTCCCCACCCAGCGGCATATGGGCCAGGGAGCACGGGATGAGGACGGTGCGGACGGGCTGGCGGACGCCTGCATTGCGGAGATGCTGGCGCATGCCCGGGCGCTACTGCCGGCGGCGCACGTCCCCAGCAGGGTGTACGCGGTCCCCAGGCTGCCCTATACGACCAATGGGAAGCTCAAGCGGGCCGCCCTGGCAGAGAGGTTGGAGAATCCGCAGCTTGAGGCGGACGCGGGAGCGGAGGGGCTGGGCAGTCAGGCGCAACGGGAGGTGCAAGCGCGGGCGCCCTCATCTCCTGATGCGGCTAAGGCCGTCCACGTCACCCTGGATGCGGCGAGGGCCGGCGTGGAGGTTGGCAGTGCGACGGCCCTTCACGGAGGAGGCGCAGTGGCGAGCAGTGCACCTCATGCCGTGGGCGATGGCAGCGGCGATCGCAGCCGCGCATGCGATGACGTCGCGGAGGCATGGAGTGCCCTCCTCGGCGTGAACGCGCCAGCGCTGAAAGTGGGCTGCAACTTCTTTGAGGTGGGCGGCACGTCGCTGCTGGCGGTGCAGCTGGCGGCGAGGCTGCGCATCCCGGTGCCGGACGTCTTCGAGCATGTCACGCTTGCAGCCTTGACGCGCCACGTGGCGGAGCTGCGTGGGGAGGCGCCCTCAGCAGCTGCGCCAGAGAGGATCCTGTCACCGCGTATCGGGCGCGGGGATGCGGTGGCCGTGGTCGGGCTTGCCGGGCGGTGGCCGGGCGGAGCGCACACCTGGGGGGTGCTGTGGGAGGAGATATGGCAGGGGCGCGAGCTGATCGAGAGGTTCACGGAAGGGCAGATGGCGGCTGCGGGGGTGCCCGCGGAGGCATACCGCGGCGCTGGGTGGGTGCCGCGGGGGGCGGTGCTGGAGGAGGAGGTGGTGCGCGGGTTCGACTGCGAGTTCTGGGGCTTCTCCCGCGGAGACGCCGCCCTGATCGACCCGGTCCAGCGCGTGGTGTTGGCCTGTGGCTACGAGGCGCTGGAGGACGCCGGGGTGGACGCGCTGAGGGCCCAAGAGGCGCTCGGCCATGTGGCGGTGACGGTGTGTGGGGCGTCCCTGCCCACATACCTTCCGGACGTGCTGCGCTCGGACGTGCGTGCCATGCGACACACCGACCCGGCGGGGTACTTTTTGGCGGAGATCAACCACGACAAGGTCTCTGCGCTTCGCAGCTGCTTACCACCCCCTCCCCGCCCTTATGGCCGCCCTTTTGCGCCGCCCTTTTGCGCCGAGCCCCTTTTTTTGCCTTTACCCCCATTGTGCCATAAACCCATGGCCATAGGGCCCCTACCTGGCCATCAAGGGGGACGCCTCACTCACTATGCGCATGCCAGCGTCCTCTTTGTTGCTCGGTGTCTCTGCCCCCTGTTTGGTGCGCGTGTTCCTGCGCCGGCTCGGTGCGTGGTCTCTCTTGTGACGCGCTGCCGCGAAGCGCCTCTTGCGGCTCACGACTGCTTTCCCTTCCGCGGCAAAGCATCGACAGGGAGTGAGGAATCGGCGAGGAGCTGTGCTCTGGATCTGACGGTTGAGAGTGAACGTGAAGGCCTTTATCTGGTCGGGTTCGATTCTGCTTTGGATGCTCTTCACAGCAGCTGCGATGGAGCGGCGCGTGAGCTCCCGTTACATGCGCGAAGGTGGACCGTGCCGCTCTTGAAGGGTGCGCACCGAGATGATGCGGACGGGTGGGCGTGGGCACTCAGGACTACGTTGCCTCGCGCTTGGCCTACCACCTCAACCTGACCGGGCCGGTCAAGACGGTAGCCACGGCGTGCAGCTCAAGTCTGGTGGCGGTGGCGGACACAGCAGCATCAGTGCGCGCCGGCTGCTACGGCTGCGACGCAGGCCTCGCTGGCGGTGCCTCGATTTTCAACCCCCAGCGCACCGGCTACCGGCACCTGCCGGCCATGATCCTGTCCCCGGACGGACACTGCCGGCCATTTGACGCCCAAGCGGCGGGCACGGTGCCGTGCAACGCGTGTGCGCTGGTGGCGCTGCGACCTCTCTCGGCGGTGACGACAGAAGCCACGGGTGCGGGCGTGTACGGGGTGGTGAGGGGTGCGGGAGTGAACAACGACGGGGGGCGCAAGGCGGGCTTCTCGGCGCCGAGCTCCGCCGCTCAGAGCAGCGCCATCCAGGTGACGGCAAGCGCTGCATGCCAGCCGCCCGATTCTCCCCGATTCTCCCCGATCGGTTGAATTTTCCAGCTTTTGTGCTGCCACGCGATGATGCGACTTGAGTGGTGCGCTATGCCAGTCGATGGGATAGATTTGATTGGCCCGTTTTTTTTTTTTACGGATAGATATCACTGGCATGCCTTCTCCAACCGGCTGATCTGATTGGCCCACTCACTTCGTCTGATTGATTTTGTGTGGCACGCTTCTTTCGCGGCCAACTAAATCGACCGGCCCGCGCCTGTAGGCCATGGCCTGCATAGAGAGTGATGCAACTCGGTGAAGGCGCTCGCACTTTTATGCATCCGGCTTGAGGATGGCCCTTGCTGCTTGAGGGGCAATCGCCGCTGTCGGGCGCGGGTGGGGCAGGCGGTCGGTGGCGGGGCGCACTGATGCGGAGGCTTGGCGACTTGGGCCCGCGCAGGCCGCACTCGCGGACGCGGAGCTTGCGCCGCAGAGTGTGTCTTACGTGGAGTGCCACGGGACCGGCACCCTTGTGGGAGACCCCATCGAGCTAGCAGGGCTGCAGCGGGCCTTCCAAGTTGGGACGGCTGCGGCAGCGGAGTCCGGGCACTGTGCAGTTGGATCCGTGAAGTCAAATCTGGGACATGCGAACACGGCCGCGGGGATTGTGGGGCTCACCAAGCTGCTGGCGTCCCTGCAAGGCGGCCAGCTGGCGCCCACGCTGCACTTCCGCACGCCCAACCCCAAGTTCGACTTCGCCCGGTCTCCGTTTGTCGTCCAGGCGGCGCGTGCGCCGTGGGCACCTCGAGGTTCCCAACCCGCAGCCCTTAGCCCAGACTTTGTTCCCTCGCTTTAGGTGCCCCGCCCTCTTACAGGCCACATGGCATACGGGGATTGGCCGGCCCCGGGCCGAGAGCAGTCTCCAAAATGAGCTCCGGGCCGAATGCGGGCCGTATTCTTTTGATCCTTAGGTATGAAAAAACATTGAAATTCAAGGAAAAAAGTGTTCTTTGACAATTTTGGCCGAGAGTCACCTTGTGGGGATAGGTACCCTGCCCTCTTGCCTCACTTTAGGTGCCCTGCCCTCTTGCCTGACCCGTTGTCTTATTCCCTCGGTCCTTAAAAAATGTCTCACGCCTCTCCCTAACCGAGCGGCCACTCCCTAACCGAGCGGTCACTCCCTAACCTAGCGGTCACTCCCTAACCGAGTGGTCACTCCCTAACCGAGCGGTCACCCTAACCGAGCGGTCACTCCCTAGCCGAGCGGTCACTCCCTAACCGAGCGGTCACTCCCTAACCGAGCGGTCACTCCCTGGATTCTGAAGCCACCCGCCTTCCGCCGTGCCATCAGCGCTTCTTGTCTTGTGGACACATTGGCAGTTCCATTGGCCCTCCAGCCCTTAACCTCAGCCCTTTGGGCATGCCCTCCATCGCTACCTTCCTACAGCCCCGTAATTCGTCGGTAGTGCTGTGCAGCCCTTTAGATCCACAGCCCCTGGCTTTGACTCTCTGCTCGTGCTCTTCCACCGCGCTTCCCCACATCGAGCCTTTCGCTTGAATCTCGCGGTTGTTGCGTTGCCAGGTGGCGCGGAGAAGGAGGCGCTGCGTGTGGCGGGGGTGAGCTCCTTCGGAATCGGGGGCAGCAACGCGCACGTGGTGGCATGCGCCGCGGCCTCCCCGCATCGTGGCAGGGCGGCGAGCGAGGGTGCCTTATCGTCCTCGCAGGCCACCTGGGTCTTGCCCGACCAGCCGCTCGCGAAGGCTCGCACGTGGTACCTCATCCCGCTGTCCACGCGGACAGAAGCGAGCCTCGAGCGCGCGTGCGCCGCGCTGCCGGCTACACTGAGCATGAGCGCGCGCCACGCTGCGGCGCCTCGAGAGTCGGAGCCAGGCGCCTCGGACGCGGGCCCGGACACTGCTGAGAGGCTCGCGCTGATAGAGCGGGGCTTCCTGGTCGGACGGGCGGCGCTGACGTGGCGCAGCTTCGCGGTGGTGAGGGGGCCGTTCCCGACGGACCAAGAGAACGGCGAGATGGATGGCGCAGGGGGCACGGAGCAGGAGGGCTTGGCAGAGACGGGCGAGCCGCATCACGCTGCTGCGGCGGTGCGCGGAAGCAGCAGCGGTGTTGTGTTTGGCGCCTGGGCCGCCCCATGCGCGGTTCCAGTGGGTGCGAGGCCGCGGCGGGCGGTGCTCATGTTTCCGGGGCAGGGGGCGCAGTACCCTGGGATGGGGGCGTGCCTCGGGGTCCAGAGCTCTGCGTGGCGCACGGCGGTGGCGGAGTGTGGAGCGGTGCTCGGGGTCGACATTGACGCGCTGCTCGGGGGAAGACTGACGGGCAAGTGGCGACTCGCTTGCAGTCACGGCGCGCAGGTGAGTGCTCTCTGCTCGCCGCGCGGCGACCAAGCTCGCTGGCGAGCGGGTGTGAAGAAGGCGCGGAGGTCTTCCGAGGCACTGCTACCGAGGATACGGTGGATGTCTGATCTGGACGCTGCCGGCTCCCTGAGATGCAGCAAGCAGCTCGTTAGCCCGCATCAACGCCTCTGACCAATGCGCCGCCTCTGACCAATGCGCCGCTCGACCAATGCGCCGCCTCTGACCAATGCGCCGCTCTGACCAATGCCACCTCTGACCAATGCGCCGTCTCTGACCAATGCGCGCTTTTCGCCTTGACCAATCGCCGCTTTGCCACGCGCCTCGACCAATGCCGCCTCCCGGCGCGCTGCTCCTGACCAATGATCCGCCTGACCAATGCGCTGCCTCTGACCAATGCGCCGCTCTGACCAATGCGCTCGCCTGACCAATGCGCCGCTTGACCATGCGCTTGACCAATGCGCGCCTGACAATGCGCGCTTTGACCAATGCGCTCGCTGACCAATGCGCGCCTCTGACCAATGCGCTGCCTCTGCCTCTTTGACCACATCGCCTTGACCAATGCGCTGCCTCTGACCAATGCGCCGCCTTTGACCAATGCGCGGACGCCCTGGTGTCATCGACGTTGCCGCAGGCATCAAGAGCTGCCTTCAGCTCCTTTCCTTAACGCCCCCATTCTGGAGCAGCGCCCGGGGGTTCCTTGTTGAATCGACCCTGCTGTGCCTGGGCGCACCTCCCACCTCGGGTATGGGAGCGAGCTGACTGAAGCACCGCCTCTCGTGAATCCGCCTGAGAGCGCCACGTGGCAATTAGAGAGCGAATGGCCACAGAGCGAGCGCCTGATGGATGTTCCCATGAAAGCGCCGAGAGCATCTCCGCCAGGAGACGGATGAGCAGACCGAGCGCCCCTGCTCGCTGCATCTCCCGGAGCTCATGCCATAAATATGACAGACAAACATCAGGCTGACACCTGGCAGGGATGACACCGGGCAGGGTTAGCACCTGGCAGGGTTGACACTGGGCGGGGCTGACACCTGGCAGGGTTGACACCGAGAAAGGTTGACACCGGGCGGGGCTGGCACCGGTCAGGGCTGACACCTGGCAAGGTTGACACCTGGCAGGGTTGACACCGGACGGGGCTGGCACCGGGCAGTGCTGACACCTGGCAGGGTTGACACTGGATAGGGTTGACACCTGGCAGGACTGACACCTGGTAGGGTTGACACCGGGCAGTGCTGACACCGGGTGTGATGTGATTTGCTGCACACGGGGAGGCGGATGCACAGGCGTCACTACCGAGGGAAGTGAGAGGAGACACGCGCGTGCGAATGAGCCCCGGTCACACCCATGACGCGCGGATTGTTGCGGTGGGCGAATGCCGCAGGTGGCGGTGTTTGTGACCGGGTATGCGATGTCTGAGGTGCTGCGGCGTGGCTGCGGGATTCGCCCGGCCGCCCTCATCGGGCACAGTGTGGGCGAGTACGTCGCCGCGTGCGCTGCTGGTGTCATGGACCTCGCGGATGCCCTACGAGTGGTCTCCGCGCGCGGGGCGCTGTGCGACCAGCTGCCTCCGGGGCGCATGGCTGCCGTGCTCGGCTGCGAGGAGAAGGCGCTGCGGGAGGTACTTGCGCAGCAGCACCCGCTATGTGAGCTGGCATGCGCCAATGCCCCGGCATGCTTCACAGTGACGGGGCCCACCGCCGCCATGGAGGCGCTTCATGTCAGGCTGGTTGCCGGGATGTACACTCAGGCACCGCCCCTCCCGCCCAGTCCTTCTTTCCCCCCGAGACCCCACAATCTCGAGGCCTTTCTTCTGGAAGAACCGCCTGATGCTGCAGACTACCACCGTGGCCAATTGGAGCATGGCATGGAAAGAAGCCGCCAATTGGAGCATGGCATGGAAGGAAGCAGCCAAATTGGGGCATGGCATGGAAGGAAGCCAATTGGAGCATATGGAAGAGCGCCAATTGGCATGGCATGGAAGGAAGCCGCCAATTGGAGCATGGCATGGAAGGAAGCAGCCAATTGGAGCATGGCATGAAGGAGCTGCCAATTGGAGCATGGCATGAAAGGAAGCAGCCAATTGGAGCATACATGGAAGGAAGCCGCCAAGGAAGCCAGCCACATGGCATGGATGGAAGAGAAGGGCATGGATGGAATGGGAAGAAGCCCAATTGGAGCATGGCATGGAAGGAAGCAGCCAATTGCCAATTGAGCATGGCATGGAAAGGGAAGCGCAATTGGAGCATGGCATGGAAGGCCAGCCAATTGGAGCATGGCATGGAAGGAAGCAGCCAATTGGAGCATGGCATGGAAGGAAGCAGCCATTGGAGCATGGCATGGCAGGAAGCAGCCAATTGGAGCATGGCATGGGAGGCAAGCAGTCAATTGGAGATGGCATGGAAGGAAGCAGCCACTGGAGCATGGCATGGAAGGAACACCAATTGCAGCATGGCATGAAGGAAGCAGCCAATGGAGATGGCATGGGAAAGCAGCCAATTGAGCATGGCATGAAGGAAGCAGCCAATTGGAGCATGGCATGGAAGGAAGCAACCAATTGGAGCATGGTATGGAAGGAAGCAGCCAATTGGAGCATGGCATGGAAGGAAGCAGCCAATTGGAGCATGGCATGGAAAAGCAACCAACTGGAGCATGGTATGGAAGGAAGCAGCCAATTGAGCATGGCATGGAAGCTGAAGCAGCCAATTGGACATGGTATGGAAGGCTAACCAATTGGAGCATGGCATGGAAGGAAGCAGCCAATTGGAGCATGGCATGGAAGGAAGCGGAATCTCGCGCTGTTCCAGAATGTGTGCAGCATTTTACCCCGCGTTGGGGGGGCGATAATTCTGGCCACACTCCGTGTTGAAGGGGCGCGAGGAGGGGCTGCTCGGGAGGATGCGCGCAGGAGCTCGGTGGAGGGCGGGTGCAGGTGCGCTGGCTGCACACAGCAGCGGCGTTTCACTCGGCCCACTGCGAGGCCATCATGCCGGCGCTGGAGCAGTGCCTCAGGGAGGTGGCCCTGCGCCCCCCCAGCATCCCGGTGCTCTCCAACGTCTCCGGCTCGTGGCTCACGGATGCGGAAGCGACCAGCCCGGCATATTGGGCGCGCCACCTGCGCCACGCGGTGCGCTTCCACGACGGCATCCTCGCCGCATGGGAGTGCTTTCCGGGTGCCGCGATGGTGGAGGCGGGGGCGGGCCGCTCCCTCTGCCACTTTGTGGGGCTGGCGGCCGCCGCGCAAGCCTCCCGTGACGGGGGCTCACACACCGCACCCACCCCCCGCCCGATGGATTCGCCCTCCGCGGCGCCCGCCCCCATCGGTACAATGCCCACCGCTGTTGCTGCCGCGGCCGCTGGCGATCAGGAGGCACTGGCAGAGCGGGCACTGGTGAGGGCGGTTGGGGAGATGTGGGCCTGCGGGGTGGAGATTGGTGGGCATTGGGAGTTCATGCCGGAGGCTGGGACGAGGCGCGCGTGCCTCCCCCCTCACCGGTTCGAGAGCACTGACTGCTGGCCGGGGACAGCTCCTGAACCTTCAGTGGCGGCGGAGGATGTGGCGGCGGAGGGGCGCGTCGGGCGAGCAGGGGCTGAACCCGATGGTGGATCTGTGGGCGCCCCGAGGGTCTGTCTGCTCCGTCTGGAGTGGAGGCCGGCGCTGCGCCGCACAGCCGGAGAAGTGGTGGCTGCTGAAGCCGCTGGCCCGAGGTGGCCGGTTTTGATGGCCGAGGACACCCCCGGGGTGGACCAGGGGTGGCTGCGGCGCGAGCTGCTGGTGCCGCACGCGCTTGCGGGGTCCATGGCGGAGGCGGTGGACGCGGCGTGGCTGCACCAGCGCGTGCTGTTCTTCGGTGCCTTCGGCGCCCGGGAGGCGCTCCCGGCCGCCGTTGAGGAGCCGGCAGCGCAGCAGCGCGTGTGCGCTCGATTCTTGGACCTCGTGCAGCAGCTGGTTCACAGCCGCAGCGGCGCGCACCTGTGGGTGGTGGTCACCGGTTCCATCCGCTACTCCGCGCTTCGCGGGCTGGCCAAGGCGGTTCGCCTGGAGCACCCGGAGCTGAGCTGCCGCTGCATTCTCTGGGAGCCCTCCGCCCCCATCAACGGTGGCTGGGAGCCCTCCACCCCCATCAACGGTGGCGAAGGGTCCCATGTCCTACCCTCAGCCTCCACGGCGGAGCTCCCGGGGGCGCAGCAGCTCCGCCGCGACCTCGCTGAGGAGCTGCGGTTTCCTGCGGACCCCGTGCTGGAGCCGGAGGTGGACCTCTGTGCCCCGCAGGGTGGGCGGCGTGTCCCGCGCCTGGTGCCATGGTGCCCTGAGCCCCTGCTGGACGGGGGTTCACACCCCTCGACACCTCACCCTCCCCACCCGGCATTCCAGGCTGACCCTGCTGGGACCTATCTGATCACTGGAGGCATGCGTGGCCTTGGCCTGGCTCTCGCACTGTGGCTCGTGCGGGACGCGGGCGCGCGCCACGTGGCGCTGCTCGGGCGCAGCTCCCCAGCCCCCGGGTCGGCAGGGGAGCGCGCCCTCGAAGCGATGCGGGCCGCAGGGTGCCGTGTTCTGACCCTGGAGGCTGACGTGGCAGAGGCGGCTGCGCTCAAGCGGGCGCTCGCGGAGACGTCCTCCGCGCTGCCCCCGCTGGCGGGAGTGTTCCACGCAGCCGGGGTAGTCGATGACGGGGCGCTGCGGAAGCTCACCGCAGAGCGCTGCGAGAAGGTGCAAGCCCGGGGCGCTGCCTCAGCCACGCTTGTCCCTCTCTGCCCGGGGCGCTGCCTCAGCCACGCTTGTCCCTCTCTGCCCGGGGCGCTGCCTCAGCCACGCTTGTCCCTCTCTGCCACCGCCAGATCGGCGTCTTGCTGAAAAACTTTTACACACATACTTACAGCATGCAGAATGCAGAAACAAAATCTGTTGACCAAAATTTTGAGATTTTGATTTTTGAGTACGCACATATGTCTGTATATACGAGACAATGGGGACCTTCAGACACCCTCAAATAGTAAACATCCCAATCAGTCTGAGAAAACAGGTATACCGCGCTTGTGCGTTTTGGCTGCTCGACTTGGGGAGCGCGCGTGGCTACCGTCGCGCGGCGGCGGTGCGTGCTTAACAAGGTGTGTTGCGGGGGGGGAGGGGGGGGAGCTTGGGGGGCGCGGCTTACCAAAGGTACTTGCGCCAAAGACTGCAGCGTGGCACCTGCACCGGATGACCTCCGGGATGGCGTCCCTGCGCTTCATGCTGCTCTTCTCGTCCACGGCTTCTCTCTGGGGGACATCCGGCCAGAGCACCTACTGCGCTGCCAACGCCTTCCTCGATGCCTTGGCCGAGGCCCGCACTGCACGTGGCGATCTCACCCTCGCGCTGCAATGGGGGGGTTGGGGGGGGGTCGGCATGTCCGCTGACCTCGGGCTTGTCCCGACCAATGGGGAGGTGTATCTGACGGAGCAGCAGGGCCTCCAGGCCCTCTCCGCCACCTTGGCAGCCGCCTTGCACAAGGGAGGCGCGTCCGGTGGGGGGTGCACCGCGGTGCTTCAGGTGGGCGACTGGGCGGCGTACCGCGCCGACCGCACTCTGTTCGCCCACCCGCAGCTGCCCCTGCTGGGCTGCCTGCCGCACCAGGGGGGTAGCGCAATGGGCGGGTGGGCGGAAGCCGGGGCTTACTCTGATGCCAGGGGCGGAGGTGGCGATAGCCCGCAGTGTCTGCCAGGGCTCCTGCCGCTGCTGGGGGCGCCTCTGGTTTCAGGGGGCGGGATGTGCGTGTGGGAGCGACGCGTGGACCTGATGGAGGAGGAGGGCCCAGGGGACAACCTCAGTTTTCTGAGCGACCACGCCTTTGGATCGGAGATCCTCACGCCGGCCACTTTCTACCTCAATCTCGCAATTGCCGCCGGCCTCGCCGCCGTCCCCGGACCGCATGCACCGGGCGGCGCGCTGGCCACGGTGGAGCTGCAGGACGTGGCTTTCCTGCGGCCGATGCGGCTCCGGGCGGAGCCCAACTCGGGGCGGGTGGTGCGCACGGTGGTCGACGCCGGGGGGGCAGGGACTCGCGGCGCGTGGCTCGTGCGCATTATGAGCCGCATGGGCGCCAGAGAAACGCCAGGGCCGAACCTGGAGGCACCCGCCGTTGCTGAAGCGACCGCAAGGGATGAGCCGGCCACGTGGCTACTGCATGCCACGTGCAGCGTGACGGTGGTGTACGAGCCGGGGGGCTCGTCTTTCCAGAGTGACCCGGGCACAGCGCCGAGGGGACAGCACGGGCACGCCCTCCAGCGCCGAGGAGACAGCACGGGCACGCCTTCCAGCACCCGGGCGCGTGAGGTGATCGCTGGGGGCGCACTGTACGAGGAGTTTGGTGTGCGGGGGGGTTTCTGGTACGGCCCGGCATTCCGCGGGGTGGTGCATGCGTGGCGGGGCGGGGCAGGCGGGGAGCAGGCCATAGAGGCTGGGGCGCTGGTGCGAACCCCGCTGGAGGTGGAGGCCGGGGCAGGCGGGTTCGCGTTCCATCCGGCAGTATGGGATGCGTGCACACACGTGGCCTCCCTGGTGAGCACAGCGGGACTCCGGGGACTTCCGTCCCGCATCCGCCACGTGAGTCTGCGCCGGCTGTGTGTTGCACCCTGCGCCTCCGAGGATGTGTCCGGCGCGGGCGGGGCGCCTTTGTTCCGCGCATCTTGCACGGGAACGCACGGCGCGGTGGATCTGAGCATCGTGCCCGTCCTCTGCCCGGTGGTGGACGGGGCATCCAGTCGGAGTGACGGGCGGGCAGAGGACGCGGTGCGGCCTTTCGACAAGCTGCAGATGACCGGGTTCGAGATGGCAGTGCCAGATGGCACAGGTGCAGGGGGGAATCCTGCTGGCAGATACTACTGGCGGCAGATGGTGTGGGAGCGAGTGGCAGCCGTGCAGACTCCGGGCGGAGGGCGGGACGTCGGGGCAGAGGCCCCCTCTGCAGCAGCGCTCGCAGCAGCGGCGGCGGGGCCTCGGCGTCACGGAGAGGCCGGGCGGCCTCGGTGGATGGTGATCGCGAAGCTCGGAGCCCCCGGCGCGAGGCACGTGGGACTTGCGCTGTTGGAAAAGCTGCAGGGAGCAGGCGGGGCGGATGCCCTGCTGCTGGACGTCGATGATCTCCCTCAGCCGGGGTTGTCGGCAAGCGCCGCCTCGCCACAATTTGCGGAGTTGCTGGAGACACTCCCGGGTGGCGAGCGTAATGACAGTGGGGTGGGCGCGCGGCTGGATGGCATCGCCGTGTTGTGTGGCTTGAGCGGAGCAACAGAAGGAGCGGAGGAGGCGGAAGAGGCGGTACACTTGGCCCGCCAGGTCGCGGCGTTGGCTATGGGCACATGCGGGCTCGTGAGGTGTCTGCGGCCCAGGGCGAGGGTGTGGGCCTTAAGCTTGGGCTGCGCGGCTCCTGCCTCACATTCCGGGAAGCCGTCAGTCTCCTCCTCCCCAGAGGGGTATCTGGGCGGATCCCCCAACGTAGGGGTAGCCGGAAAAGCAGCAATGGGTGTGGTGCGAACCTTGTTGGAGGGGGGGCAGGCGATGGCAGCGTGCTCGGCGGTGCACGTATGTCTCAGTGACGGGGCTGACCGCGTGTTTGATTGCACCGGAGCAAATCGCGCGGTCGGCGCTGGCACCAGTAGTGCGTTGCGGTGGGCCGCGGCAGTGATGACCGATCCTCGCGCGTTGCAGCTCACCCTGGTCGGAGAAGGCGGTGAGCTCTGGCGCCCTCAGGTGCACTCGTTGGGGGCTGACGTGGTGGAGCAATCTGCCGACACGCCGCCGGCAGAACCGGGAGCCTCGGCGGACGAGCCGCCGTCTGCGGGGGTCTTCGGAGGAGCGCCGTACTCGGTGGTGGTGAGGAGCGGGGCTGACGTGGCGGGCATCGAGCGCGTGCGGGTGGAGCAGTCGACGCGGCGCCCGCCAGCGCCAGGAGAAGTGGAGATCTACACCGGGGGGGGCTACTGGGCGCTGAATTTTCGCGATGTGCTTCTGGCGCTGGACGTGATCCCCGCAACGGTGGGTGGGCAGGAGCTAGGAATTGGTGGAGAGTGCACTGGGCGGGTGGCGGCAGTCGGTGAGGGGGTTCGACACGTGGCAGTCGGGGACGAGGTGGTGGCATGCCCGCCGGACGGCTTCGGGTCATACGTCACAGTGCTGGGCGATTTCGTGCTGCCGAAGCCGGCAACGCTGGATGCAGAGGGGGCGGTCGGGGTGACGCTCGTCTTCGCCACCGCTTGGCTCGCACTGCGCCGGATTGCCCGGCTGGCGGCCGGGGAGCGCATCCTCGTTCACTCAGGTTCGCCTGTGCCCCGCATGCCTTACACAGCACTGGGCGTTTCGAGCGCCGAAGCGTGCAGTGCCTGGTTCCTGTGGGAGGACGCGGGCTCAGGTGCTGGGGAGCTGGTATGGTGCTGACAGCATTGGACGCGAGGGCCTGATGATATGGGGGTAGGGGGTGTTGCGCAGGTGCGGGCGGCGTCGGGCTCGCGGCCATCCAGATCGCTCAGGCCGCTGGCGCGGAGGTGTACGCCACCGCCGGCACCACGGAGAAGCGCGCCTACCTCCTCGGGCTCGGGGTGGCCCGCGTCTTCGACTCGCGAACCCTCGCCTTCGTGGACGCGATCAAGGAGGCGACTCATGGGTGCGGCGAACTGCCCGCCAACGCCCCGCCCGTTCCCTGCTGGCACGGCCTGCACGAACTGCTCCAGGCGTGTAGCGTGTGCCATGGCAGGGGAGTGCCGCGACCACACGCTGCGTGGATGGCCGAATCCTTATTCCACTGGCGGCTTTCTCACCATGCCCGAGGTGTTGGAAACGCCAGGGCCGGGCTCGCGGAAAGATTGCAGCGCTCGATGCTCTCTGAGCGCAGTGTGCCGCCTGTTTGGGACCTGGGGCTAAGGCAAGGGGGCTGAGGCAAGGGGCGCACGCAGATACGGGGTGGACGTAGTACTGAATTCGCTTGCTGGCGAGGCGATGAGGCGGAGCGTCGAGCTGCTGGCACCGTTCGGCCGATTTGTGGAGATAGGAAAGCGCGACCAGTACGAGCACACGCAGCTGGACCTCAGCCCCTTCCTGGGCGGGCTTACCTACAGGTCTGTGGCCTGCGCCTCTCCCTGGGGGGGTTCAGAGTGGCGCGCCCAAGAACAGAAGCGGGCCCAGGCATGCATCCTTCGGCACAAGCATCCAGCACATATTTGGGGATTGCACGGCATATTAGGGCATGTCGTAGCACATTAGAGGGTGCGGGACGCATTTACGCATACCGTATCACCTTACAGGGTTGCGGGGCGCATTCGGGCATGCCGTAGCACATTAGTGATAGTGGGGCCCATTAGGGCATGCCGTAGCACATTAGTGATGGTGGGGCCCATTAGGGCATGCTGTAGCACATTAGTGATTAGTGATGGTGGGGCGCATTAGGGACATGGCTGCTTCAGCCAAGCCAATTGGGTGAGGGTGCATTTGGGCGTGTCACCGTGGTACATTAGTGGTGGTATGGGGCGCATTACGGGCATGCCGTGGTACATTAGTGGTGGTGGGGCGCGACTAGGGGCATGCAAGCTGCTTATTAGTGCGGTGGGGAGTATCAAGGGCATACAAGTGAGATTACGTGAATGGGTAGTCAGGGCGCATTGGGCAGCACCATGGTGCAGTGGAAAGTAGATGGTCATTTGCATTAGGGCATGCCGTAGCACATTAGTGGTGGTGGGGCGCATTAGGGCATGCCAGCACAGGGAGGAAGAGCGGAGCATCACATAGGGCGAGGACATGGTGTGCCTTTGACGAAGGTGTGTGATCGCCACTGACTTGAATGACAGTTTTTCAAGGACGTTCATTGGTGGAGGGCAGGGTGGGGGCGAGTGTGGTGGAGGGTATGAAGTGAAGTGAAACAGACTGGGGGCGGGGATGATGGAGGGTACAAAGCGAAGGGACGTAGGGCAGGGGTTGGCGGCGGTCAAGGATGCTGCCTGAAGGCATGGGGGGTGAGGGTGGCGACCTGCCGAGGGGTAGGTTGCAGGTGTAGACGCGGGTGGGCGCAGGGCCTGTGGGGATGCCCCCCCAAGGCGTGTGGGGCAAAGGGCGGGGGGTTGGGGCAGTGCTGCACACTTGGACGTGCTGATGCAGCAGCAGCCAGCTGTGGCGCGCGGTGTGATGGAGGAGGTGTGGCGGGAGATAGAGGCGGGTCGGCTGAGGCCGCTGCCGAGCACCGTGTTCGCGCTTCCCCGCGTGCACGATGCGCTGCACTACATGGCCAAGGTATTATGACCCCCCCTTCTGACCCTTCCACGAATCCCGAGTTCGAATTGTTACGAGCACCTGTCGCCCGTTTGCGGCATCCCTGTAGGGGTCTGGGGGAGCCACCTTAGATCGCGGGCGGGCGGCGGCCTCACTGCAGGGAGTGCACATCGGCAAGGTGCTCGTCAGCATGCCTCCCGCGGATGCCACCGTGGCGGTGTACAAGGAGGTAGCCCCAGCCGGGGCCTCGCACTTGCCTGTTGACGTGTGGACCTCGCTCACATGTGAGCGCTGCCACGTGGTGTGCGCTGAGGGGACCGGAGGCTGCAGCACAGCAGCCATGCGGTATGCACAAGTGAGGCCCTCCCCTCGCCGCTGCCCGTCTAAGCACCTTCCGCGAGGCATAGAGGCGAGCCTGAGGGAACCTCTATTGGGCCCTTCAGCCGCCATCCCCCAGCTCTTCGTCCGCCGCCGCCAGCTCCGCTCCCCCACTGGGCGCGGTTGCCAACTCCTAAGATCAGTCAGGAGTGGCACGGCGCACGGTTCGATTTTCCTGCTGATGGCGCTTTTGTGGCAGAATGTTGGAGGCATCATGTGGCGGAATGCCAACCCCCCCTCACAGTGCGCAGCGCAGTCAGATGCAAAGGGCTCTGCAGCCTACTTCGTGGCGAGACCTCATCTCACATCTTTACATGCAGAGGCCATTGCCTGGCGAGGCTGAGGTGCGGTGAGCAAATGACCAGTCATCGGGGTGGTGCCCCACAGGCCTTGGCGACGCCTGGCGAGGCGGCCACTGATGTGCTCGTATTGACTCTCCGAGCCTCCGCGTCCGAGGGCTTGTGGGCGGAGCGCACCAACGCGGAACCGCCAGCGCCGAGTGTAACAGTGGTGGAGTTCGATGATCGAGGCGCGCTGGCAGCATACGTGCACGAGCTGCGGCACAGCGCTCGCAACAGACGCCCCATAGGTCACGTACCCTCCGATTAAGAGACCCCCCTGTAGGTCACGCATCCCCTGATTTACGCCGCCTCGTTTTCCCTTTTCTTTGGCGCTGGAATCACCACTGCGTCCCTTGAGGCATCCGGGGTGCCAGGGGGAGGGGAGAGTCGAAAGGAGGTGGCGGGGGGAGGCAACGGGCAGAAGCTAGAGCCCTGCAGCATGCACTGGGTTGGGCCCTACCCCCCTCGGCACCTGCAACCGTCGGGCACCATGGAGCTCGGCGGTGTGCTGAGGGCCACCTACTTGACGCGAGGGGAGCTGGCGGCACTGCAGGCAGCATCGTGCACATCTGCGGTGGAGGGGCCGGCGAGGGCAGTGGGGGCGGGGGCCTAGAAGAGCCCGGCGGAGTTGCCGCACAGGCGGCGAAATCGCCGGCGTGCCACATTCAGGCATGCCACCCCACCCCCTGAGGCATCCCGTATATCAGTCGAGGCTTGTAGCGATGATTGTCAGAAGATGGAAGACAAAGGAGACGAGGGGAGAGAGGAGGTCGTGGGGCTGTCCGGCAGGTAGCTACAGCGCTGCATGCGCTGGCGTTGGAGGCCGCGCCTGTTTTTGTCGGGGTCATCACCCGCACCATCCAGGTCGTGCCCTGGTGCTGCCACGTCGTGACTGCGCCGTCCCCTCACACCCTGTGATCCCCTCGGTGTCGCTCGCTGCGGCTACCCAGTGTAAGGCCGCTGCGAGGGACGCGCCCGCCTTCTGCGCCCTCTGCTTCCGCCGAGGAAGGTGCAAAGCCGGTCACTCCTGCCCCTGTATGCCTTCCTCACCTTTGATGAATGCCAGCCTGGCGGTCCGTGCCTGCACTGCCTCCAAGAATGCCCCCTGAGCTCGCTGCAGCTGATATTTGCTGCGGATGCCTCAAGGGTCTTAGTGAGAGCACCCACTGCAGGCTGTTGTTGAGTTGTGGGGGGGCTGGGGAGGTTGGATACAGGCGGGAACGCCAATGGCTGTCCACTACCAGGAGGCAGCGGTGGCGGGAGCGTTGGAGGGGCTCTCCGCATTGCGGCGGCGATGCGGCGTCCCGTCAGTTGCGCTCGGGGTTCACTTGTGCCCGCTGCAGCCGGACAGCAGGGAGCCCTCGTCCTCGCGGATACCTCCCTGGAGATGGCAGACCTTGGCGCCGCAGCCAGCCGAGGCCGCGCCGGCGATGCTCTGCGAGGCGATGGCCGCTCGTGCTGAAGCTGGTGCGAGCGTCGCCGCCTGCCACCTGCCGCCGGCCACCTGGGTCCCCGCAGACCGCCCTGAGAGCTTGCAGAGTATGGCAGCATCCCGCATGTGAACGCGAACCCTTTAGATCGCTTGGAGATGTCCTCGAACCTTCACGGATCTCTCAGCCCTTCAGCCCTACAACCCTAAAGCCTAAAACCCTTAAAAACCCCTGAAAAGCCCGTCGGCGAGATCCCGATCGCCGATGATTGGGGTCAGATGAGCGCCTGGTTCCACGTGGCGGTGGTGCGGTGTGCACGTGATGGATGCAGTGGCGATGCCCCAGGCGGTTCCACGTGGCGGTGGTGCGGTGTGCATGTGATGGATGCAGTGGCGATGCCCCAGGCGTGTGGTCCTCTGGCGCGCCGTCAGACCCCGCGGTGTGTGCAGAATGCGGCCAGTGTGGGGAGTCTGGGGGGGGAGTGATATCCGCAGTACCACTGAGGGCCACACGGAGGTTCGGAGGCTGGGCGCAGGAATGCATGCCCCAGGAGGCACCGTGACGCCGCGCGACCTGGCAGAGATGCTACTGGGGATGGTCGCCGGCCTGGCCATGGCACCGTCGGTCACGCTCCCCGATCTGCGCAGCAGCCGGGCCGGAGATGCAGATGGAGCCGCCAGCACGCTGCAGGTGACGAGCCGGGGAGACCGCCCATGCGCAGCTCCTGCCGGGCCGCTGGAAACCGGCTTAGCGGGGCCAGCACCCATTTCCAGAAGCTGATCATCCGGGGGGGGAGGGGCTCATCACCTGGCTTGCCTCTGTGCTGCTTTAGACGGATGCCCTGATAGCTCCCCCGCCTCTTTCTTGGCGCTGCGCCGTGGTGGATTCGGTTATGCTGCAGAGTCTAGCTGGTAGGGCATCCCTCTCTCTTCCCCCCCCCACGACAAGGGCCTCTGCATCGCAGACATGGATACGGTCCGATGCGCCCGGAAGCTATAGCTGGACGGTCCGATGCGCCTGGAAGCTATAGCTGGACGGTCCGAGGCGCCCGGAAGCTATAGCTGGACGGTCCGATGCGCCCGGAAGCTATAGCTGGACGGTCCGATGCGCCCGGAAGCTATAGCTGGACAGTCCAATGCGCCCGGAAGCTATAGCTGGACGGTCCGAGGCGCCCGGAAGCTATAGCTGGACGGTCCGATGCGCCCGGAAGCTATAGCTGGACAGTCCAATGCGCCCGGAAGCTATAGCTGGACGGTCCGAGGCGCCCGGAAGCTATAGCTGGACGGTCCGAGGCGCCCGGAAGCTATAGCTGGACGGTCCGATGTGCCCGGAAGCTATAGCTGGACGGTCCGAGGCGCCCGGAAGCTATAGCTGGACGGTCCGAGGCGCCCGGAAGCTATAGCTGGACGGTCCGAGGCGCCCGGAAGCTATAGCTGGACGGTCCGAGGCGCCCGGAAGCTATAGCTGGACGGTCCGAGGCGCCCGGAAGCTATCGAGCCAGAGAGCGAGAGAGAGAGCATAGATTTCCGGATGGGACATCCACCTGCCAGCATGGCGGCGGCATCGAAGCCCCATCCAGAGAACAGCTGTCTCCCGCGATGTTTGAGGCGTCCGTGTCGGACTCCTCCGCGCTGTAGCCACCTCTGGGCTGAACGGCGCGCGCTGTCCACGTTGCAGCACAGGTGCTGGATTCCATCGCTTGCTACGCTTGCACGGGGTAGACTCAATTGCCAGCCGAGGTGCGCCGGGTGCTCCGGTCAAGTCCACGCGCTGCATGCGGGGTGCCCCGAGGCCCGCAAGCCTCGGGCACCACGGTGTTCGAGCACAGGGCCGACCAACCCCGTATCCACAGACTTCTTGGACCTGCAATGCCGAGGGCGTGACCCTAGCGGGTGGAAGGGCGGTGGGCGCGATGGGGCGGTGGGGAACTGGCCTGGGGCGTGTCGCGCAGGTGGCACGGCAGATCGAGGCAACCAACGCATGCGCGGAGGTGACAGTGCTGACCAGCGCGCGTGACGTGGAACTGCAGGAGGCGCAGGCTGCCTCGTGGAGCGGCGCGCGCCAGGCGCTGCAGGGCGAGAGGGGGCAGCAGCACCGGGGCAGAGGACCCCGGGAGGGAGCTAGGAGAGCGCGGCCTGCGGTGAAGGTGGTGCAAGCGTGGCTGAAGGATCTCGTGGTGGCCCAGCACGGGCTGAAGCCGCAGGAGGTGCGTCGTCCAAGACCTTGCGGCATCCTCGGAACAGCACTCGAGGTCCGTCTTGGCAGATCGGGGTGACACACCGCAGGTCAAGAGACTCACCGTATCGCCCTAAAAACCTTAAAACCCAGCTTTTGGCGCAGACCTACACCCTTGCTGTTACCAATACGACGAGGTTCTACGAACGCCCTTCCATTCTGTACGGGGGGGAGGGTCCCTCGCAATTTGGAATTTGGATGTTGGATATTCCGCGGAGAAAGCAGAAGCCAAATGCTGGTATCTGAGATCGTGGCGGGACCATCCTGGACCGCCCGATGTTGGTATCTGAGATCGTGGCGGGACCATCCTGGACCGCCCGATGTGTGTGATCATTTTTATAAAACAGCTGAGGCCGTGTAGAGCTCATGAGACCCCCTCAGCAGACCCCCTCATGAGACCCCCCTCATGAGACCCCCCGGGGGTGCTCGGGTGCTCTTGGCGTCATGGGAAGCCTTGGACAACTGAAGGCGGCGTGTTCGCCCTGTGGCTCTCCTGAGCTCTCGGAGATGCCCGGCCCGCAGGTGGACCTGGACAGGAGCCTGGAGGAGTACGGCATGGACTCCCTCGCGCTGATCGGCCTCGCCCATAAGCTCACTCGGTGGCCGTCCCGGACCTCGCCCCTTCACGCCCGGGGCACTCTACCTTATCCGCTTATGCGTCTCTTTATTTGCCATCTGCCAGCTTGAACGCAGCATTTAAAGCGCAGCATGCCGCGGTTGGTATCATGCGTCGGTAGGACCGCGGCATGCGCCGGTAGGACCGCGGCATGCGTCGGTAGGACCGCGGCATGCGTCGGTAGGACCGTGGCATGCGCCGGTACGACCGCGGCATGCGTCGGTAGGACCGCAGCTTCGAGGGGTATGCGCATAGCAGCTGCCGGCATAAATGCACAGCTCCTGCTGGTATAAGTGTAGTGGCTGCCAGCAGACAACAGTCGGAAATTTGTCACTTTTTAGAAAAACCGCCTTCTCCATGGATTCCCTCTGCTGCATCTGAGAGAATACACGACTTTGACCGAACTCCGCGCGAAGAGGAAGCGCGTCATTAGGGGAGGTCAGGTCGTCGACGAACGCCTTATCACGATCAGGGTACTTTGCGGAACTGCTTGGATTGCGAGATGATGCCACCTGCAGGTCGCGTTTCCATACTTAACCAGTTAGTGTAGTGACGCTAATCCCAACTGGTAAAGTACGGAAACGCAACCTGCGGCCAGGCAACGCAACGGAAACGCAACCAGGCTATCAGCCCGTCTCCATGACCCCCCCCCTCGTAGGGGGGTGCTACGCAGCTGAGGGGGGCGCCCCCAACTTGGCTCCCCATCAAGTTCGGATACTCGCAATGTGGAAATGTCACTTCATAGTTTGAAAATAAACATAGGTTAAGCCTTCCTGCCCGACGCCTTTGGAGCCAGTAGGAGATATTGTCGTCTGAGCTCGGGCGCTGACTCCCCCCTTCGCCTGCCGCGGGGGCTGCACTGCAGGTTCGTGGGGACTGAGGTGTCTGCGGCGGATATCTACGACTTCCCGACCACCCGCCTGCTGGCCGCCCACCTGGGAAGGCCGGAGACCACGGCGCCCGCCCAGTCCAGGGACCCCGCGGTGGGCACGGCAGCGGAGAATGCTGAGGCTAGGGCGGCGCCGCACAGCCACGGGGCAGTGGCGCACAGCAACGGGGTAGGGGCGGGCGTGGAGCTGCCGCGAGTGCTCTTCATGCACGGGTTCCGCACCAACGCTCAGGTGATGCGGCTGCAGGCCCACGGCCTCGCCAGCCACCTCGCCGGACGGTTCCACGTGGAGTTCCTCAACGCGCCGCACGCCGCCACCGGCGGGGGGGACCCGTCTCTGGAAGGTGCGCCGCCTCAGGCATTTGGGCACGCCAGACGCCATCACCGCCGCAGCGCCTCCCGGGCCTGGCCTCTGAGCCTCTGCCATCTGGCGGGGATGGCCTCTGAGCCTCTGTCATCTGGCGGGGCTGGCCTCTGAGCCTCTGCCATCTGGCGGGGCTGGCCTCTGAGCCTCTGCCATCTGGCGGGGCTGGCCTCTGAGCCTCTGCCATCTGGTGGTGAGCCTCTGCCATCTGGCGGGGCTGGCCTCTGAGCCTCTGCCATCTGGCGGGGCTGGCCTCTGAGCCTCTGCCATCTGGCGGGGCTGGCCTCTGAGCCTCTGCCATCTGGCGGGGCTGGCCTCTGAGCCTCTGCCATCTGGCGCCCCCGCAATGCCTCCCCTGCATAAGCCCCCTGTGTGTTGCGGCGGTCAAGGCTCGCCTCAGGTTGTGAAAGCTGACCAATCCTCTGCCATCACCCGTGCCCTGCCGCCCCGCAACACCCCGCACGGCATTCAGATCATGGGAGGGCTGCTGGGCTCGAGATTCTAGCAGGCTAGCAGGCTGCAGTATGGCTGTGAGCTGCGACCCATCGGGGGAGTTGTTGAGGGGGGTGAGGCGCGGCGATGGGAGGGGGATGGTGGGCACCAGGGATCGGCTGGGAGGCGGGAGAGCTTCACGAATGGTGGGGCCGGTGGGGGATGGGCAAGAAGCTGAACTCGTACACAGATGGTTGGAGAGGTCCGGAGCTGGACGGATTGGAGATGTCTGTCCGGCACGTCACGGAGCACATAGAGCGACACGGACCGTACGCAGGCATTGCAGGCGCGCAATCCCCTCCCTCCGACCCGTGCACCACGTGCGCTCTGCTCAACGCATCGAACGGACGAGGGCCTGCGTCCCATGTGCAGGGCGCCGGCTCGCTTGTCACGGCGCGCTGAGCGGCACTGTGTGGGCTGCGGACAAGCAGGCTTCTCCCAAGGCGCGTGCGTGGCGGCGCTGGTGCTGCAGGCGCTACAGCAAGGTACCGCCCCAAACGTGAATAAACTAGGCCTGGACCATTGCTCACCAAGTGGGCAAGCCGTTGCGAGGCGATGCTCGCCCCCTTGAATGCTGTGGCCAGGCGGTGCTTGCGCGCCACGATTTGTCCCGAGGCGATGCCTGCGTGGTGCATGCGATGGCGAGGCCGCACCGCGCGGTGCATCAATTCATTTCGCTCCTGTGGCCTCACAGCAGTGCGTGCGTGCGTGTCTAGAACGTAGTCCAATGTGGCATGGTCGGTTTGTATAGAGCCGGATCGATCTGGCACTCTTGACTTGTTCGACCGGCGGTGTTCCTGACACCTGACTGGTTAGGTGGTCTCGGAGGGTTCACGGTAGCATGAACAATAATTTGGAGTGCGCAGAGTATCCCTCGATGCGAGGACCCGGCACCTTGATGACGCTCGGCTTGCTGACAATCGCAGTGTGGGTATATGTGTACGACAGCTCGCACCCCAGCAGCATCCGTTGCCCCTCCGAGATTTGCGCTGCTCTTTTCGGCGGTGACGTGCCCTGCTCTGGGCGGCCCTCTCTCAGGTGCGGCCTCCCACTCCTCCACTGCTCCGGCTCTGGCTCCGTGGCATGGACCGAGCGTGGTGACGGAGGATCGCGGCAGACATATGGGCACATCCGCGGGTTCAGTTGATGAAGTTGAGTCAAGTCGGGTCGAGCTGGCGACCTTACAGGGATGGCGCTTATCGGGTTCACGCTTCCATCAATGTAGTCGGTGCTCTTAAGCTACTTGTCATCCACTTTGGCGCCGTGTTCGAAGCACCTCCCTCGCGTGTCCGTGTCCGTGGCGCTGCTGGCTGTGCTTTTCCCAGTGTGTAGCGCTGCACCCTGTAACACCCTGTCGGTTGCGCAAGGGATCGCATGAACGTTCGGCGGACCGCGAAAAGGAACAGGTTGCCACGTGTGCGCGCAGGCATCCAGGCCATCATCGGGCAATCGCTCCCGCAGGCTGACTCTCGCGAGCGCGCGCAGCGCCTCAGCCTTTGCAGCATTGCTGATGCCAAGTCCATGCTTATTGCCTGGTGCCAAATCTGTGCACATCGGGTGGCCTCGTCTATTCCCATTGGCTCATGTCACGTCGATGCTCATTGGCTCGTGTCACGTCTATGCTCATTGGCTCGTGCCACGTCTATGCTCATTGGCTCGTGCCACGTCTATGCTCATTGGCTCGTGTCACGTCGATGCTCATTGCCTCGTGTCACGTCGATCTCATTGACTCGTGCCACGTCTATGCTCATTGGCTCGTGTCACGGTCTCATTGGCTCGTGTCACGTCGATGCTCATTGCCTGCGTGTCACGTGTCATTATGCTCATTGCCACGTCTATGCTCATTGCCTCGTGTCACGTCTATGCTCATTGACTCGTGTCACGTCTATGCTCATTGGCTCGTGTCACGTCTATGCTCATTGCCTCGTGTCACGTCGATCCTCATTGGCTCGTGTCACGTATATGCACATCAGGTGGTGTGGTCTATTCCCATTGGATGGTGTTTGCGTCTATAGTTGTTGGCTGGTGCCGCGTTTATGCTCATTGGCGCGTGCCGTGTTGATGCTTATTGGCAGGTGTCGTTTTTATGCTCATTGGTCAGTGCCACGTAGATGCCTATTTGTTGGTGCCACAGTTATGCTCTCTGGCTGTTACTGCGTCTATGCACATTGGTTAATACCACATAGTACACTCATCGTCTGGTGCCACGTCTATGCTCGTTGACTGGTGCCAAATCTATGCTCATTGGTTGCTGCCACATCTATGCCCATCGGTTGTGCTGTGTCTATTCCCATTGGCCGATGCCACATCTATGCTTATTGGCTAATCATGCGGCATTGCTTATTGGTTGGTGCCGGGTCTATGCTCATTGGCTGTGCCGCATAAATGCTCATTCGTTAGTGCCACGCCTATGCTCATTGGACGGTGCCGCATGTATACTCGTTTTTCGGTACCGGGCCTATGCGTATTGGTTAGTGCTGCATCGATGTGCATTGGGTGGTGCTGCGTCTATTCTCATTGGCTGGCGCCACGTCTATAGTCATTGGCCGGTGCCACGTCTATACTCGTTGGCGGGCGCTTTGTCTATGCGCATTGGCTGGAGCCACGTCTATGCGCATTGGTTGTGCCGTATTTATGCTCATCGGCTGTTGTTGTGTCTATGCATATTGGATGGTGCTAAGCTCATGCCCATTGGCTGGTGCCACGTATACGTTCATTGGCCGGGGCCTCGTCTTTGCTCATTGGCTGGTGCTGCGTATGTGCTCATTGGCCAGTGCTGCGTCTATGCTCATTGGCTGGTGCCACATATGTGCTCATTGGTTGGTGATGCATTTATGCTCATTGGCCAGTTCCGCGTCTTATTCTCAGTTATGCTTCGTATCCACTTATGTGTCTGACTCACAGCATCGAGGTTCATTGTGTCAATGCAGATCGTAGCACTTGCCAGCATCCTGCGGCCAGCATCCTGCGCATGGAAATGTGTCAATGCAGATCGTAGCACTTTCCAGCATCCTGCGGCCAGCATCCTGCGCATGGAAATGTGTCAATGCAGATTGCAGGGCCTGCCAGCATCCTGCGGCCAGCATCCTGCGCATGGAAATTTCTTTTGGCATTCAATGAGCCGTGCATTTAAGCTCTGGATCTTTCTCTGTTTCACCAGCTGATAAACGATTGGAGATTTGTGCCACAGGATCCACGAATATCCCCATAACTTGCCCGTCTCTTCATATCTTTGACCCGTGCGACGAGGTCAATGAGATGTGCCAAAACCTGGTCAAGGAGTTTGATCAGGCCACGGCTCAAGAAGTGCTCCATGACGCTGGCCACGCCCTGATGGAGGTGGGATCAGACTCTCTTTTTACATGATCCTAAGTTTGCATGGCATGGTATTCGAGTTCTTGTCGACAATGTCCGTCATCGCATTACATATGACAATTGCAAGACGAAGGTGCTCCACAAAGAGACAGCATGAGATGGTGGGATAAGGGTTGCCATGCACGACCCGAAAAAACAATTTTAAACGGTGCAATTTCACACATCTCTTCTCAGGCGCATTTGACAAACAAAATTTGGCACATAGTTCTGTGTAAGGTGGGCAAGTAGACTTGCCATATTACGCTTTGAGTATTCGGTGATTTTTAGAGAACCCCTTGGATTTGCTTGGGTCGGGGAATACTAACTGTTTGCAAGGGGTGGTTTTGTAAAGGCCAAGTCATGGTATAGATGCCTCGATTCCTTCCTCGATAAACATGGATAGGAACATCAAAACCGCACGCAGATACGACTGCCAATAAGCCACGATGTTGCCAGCAGTGGGTGGTGCCCTCGGTGCCATGGGAATGTGTTAGGTTTCGCCGAGGAAATACCCTGAGTTCTTAGTACACAGTGTTCATGTGCGATGATTACCAAGCTCCAGTAGAATAGGAAAGCCGTTTTTTTAGAAGGTGTGCCATAATGGGAGTGGCTGCTTGCTTCGGATTGGCTCCATGAGAGACTACATGCACTCCCATGGCGGCAATGTTCATTCATTCATTCATTATTAGTATACATAGTAGTATTATTATTGCATACCATTAACGGATTATTGTATAGCCTAGATATACGGATAGATTATTGTATAGCCTAGATTAACGGATTATTGTATAGCCGGATTATTGTAGTCGCTGTGCAGGACATGTTGGGGTACGGCATCTCTGCATATATAGTATACTACAGTGTGCAACGTGGGTTGGCGACTGTATTTCTGCACGGTGCGAGCCTCGATGTATGGATACATGTCGCGCATGCATCATATGCCAATCACATTACATTGTGCCGTGCTCCACAAGTCTCGTAGGCCCCGTCGCGCCGGGTTAAGCGTTGTGTTTGTCACGGTCTGGGTGATCCTGGATGCCTCTGGTATACGGTGTCATGTCAATACATCTATATGTGACGTGATGATGTTTTTGGAGTGATATAATAGTAGTATTGTTATGTACACTAATACATAATCCGTATATCCTTATATGGTGGATATAAGGATATCCACCATATCCACCTAGGATATAGTGGATATCCTTACCACCATTCCTCCCTCGGATGAGGGAGGAATGGTGGCAAGGATATCTACAAAAACTGTTAGCAGTAGGTGGTAAGGAATGCAAAACTGGCTCTTGAATTAATGAATTCTGCATATCGATGAAATTATGGGAAGAACTTGTCATAATATGTTTGAAAGTTTCAGTATTTGTTTACAGTGAAATGAAACCGTCGACATTTTTTTGCGAATGTGGGGGTCAACCAGGCCTTCCAAGGGCTTCCAGCTTTTAAACAGAAACCTGTTGCCCCGTTACGTCCATAAGCGTTGGCCGTTTCTCGGACGAGGGACAATTGAGTGAGCAAGTGCGCGAGTATATATCTCCACTATATTGTATGGATGTAGTCATCAACGACAAATCTTACACACAACCGCATAAGAGTTGCGATTATGAACACTTGTGTGCTTGCCACTGCTTGACTTGAGGTACTAATAGCACAAGCGACGGTACCCGTAAGTACTGTAACCAAAATCGCTAATAATGATGCGATAAACTGTCCGCTTGCCATGTTGTGACGTGGGGACAATTAGGGATTGTCTGCATGCGTGCAGTACTTGGCCACGTTAGTGTTATTATCACCGTGATATTCGGATATCTCATTCGGGAATAATAGTGAATAAGGGATTTTAAACATATCAGAATATAAATAGCGGATGGGAATACCCAAACTGTAAATATTATGGTATTCGCGATTAACGAAAGGCTTCATATCAATAACAGTGAATATGTAGAGTGCTGATATCAAAATTGTTAAATAATAAATTTGAGATATCGGAAACTCGAAAATAACAATAAATATATCCGCGATATCGTACCTTGATTCTCTCAAAAAAGAATGTTACTCCATTGAAAGTTCAATAGTGTATCTCTTAAACGTTGCCAGCCCTCTATAGAGGGTCAACTTGTTTTCAACGACTATTTATATGACTCGCCGCGGGAGCGGTACTAGGGGGAGTCATGCATGCGATATTAATCGTCGAGAGTTGAATTTTCTTTGCTCCTATCGGTGGGCGACAAAATCCCTATTCCACGCTTCAAAATGTGCCACAACTGCCTTGAAAGCACGTAAAGAAACACCCGAAAATCGAGGGTGCGGAGGGTTAACTAATATTTTTTGTGTTTCATCGAAATTTTCTTTTCCCACTTGAAATTTGGGACTGAGCGTCAAAAACAACTTTATTTTAGTGTCCCATAAAAAAGTGCGCAAAGTGAAAAGGCACCCACATCGATCCGGTCAAGTCACGGATATTATCCAATCAATGTGCACCACCCCTCAAAATTTGGAGTCCGAAGTGGGCGCACTTTCGATCTCAGCTCATGCGGGAGGCATGCATTTGGCGAGGACCGTGCAGCGTGCACCCTGGCATTCGGACGATACGGATAAGAGTGCCCATGTGGAACCCCGCTGTATTGGTCCTTAATTCTAGCTATTTCCGAGGTGTACACGAAGGCGACACCTTCTATCCAGGAGGCACTTGAGGCTGAAGACCCGCTTTTCGCGCCGCTTTCCAGGTTGGACGACGCCACGGTAGCCGTGAGGCCCGAGCAGGGAAGATATCTTCCTGGGATTGGCCGGCCCGGGGCCGTGTCACGGAGGCCCGGGCCGAAGGCGGGCCGAAGGAAAAGTTGCGGATGGGCCGAGTCGCATTGAGGGGAAAATCGACAAATTTCCAAAATTTTATCGATTTTTGACAAATTGTCATACTTAAAATTAAAATTTTGCGCCTGCGGCGGGCAATTTTGGGTTCGGGCCGAGACGGTCCGAAATGTGGCCGAAGTAAATTCCCAATGCGGGCCGAGTCACCTCCGCGGAAGATATCTACCCTGGGCCCGAGGCGCAAAAGCTGCTATTTTCGACCCTTGAGTTCATCGTTTGTCCCGCCTCGTCGGCTGCGGACTGGCGCGAGCCCTCTGCTACTTCGCACCCGCTAGATGGCAAGCGGGTGCTGATGGAGATTCGTTGCTCGCAGGTTGCTGGACTCCGGGGCGCCCTTTCAAGGAACCTCGGACCTCCTCGGCGTCCGCTTCAAGTAGGCCTACGAGGATCCTTCCGACTCCATTGCGGACTTCGACGCCGTCTTGAAATCTGCGAGGAGGAAGAATACGCTGGACGACGACGAGGTGAATGAGCAGTTCAGCACCGCCCTGGATCCCGCTTTCTACGCGCCGGTGGTGTCCAGGCTGTTCACCCACCAACAGCGTGCCACCGTCGACCTCCTAACCATGCAACAATGGGTGAGCGAGTGCTACGCCCGCGACACGCCCAGGACGGCACGCACTTGGCCGTCTCCGCGGCTGCTGTGACTGACGGGGGCGACGCTTCTCAGCTCGCTGGCCTCACGGTGACCATCCTCGACGTGAAGAAGCAATTGCAAACCCTCACGGACATGGTCAACGGCAAGGGCTACTTCACGCCGAGGGCGGACAAGAAGAATTTAATCGATCACGGTGGAGGAGGCTCTGGCGTGCGGTTTGCGGCGAGGGGCCTGCCTGCCGGGGGGAATTGGTCGCAGATGCACACGCGGAAACGTGTTGCCTTTCACAAAGGTTCGGCGGGCTTCATTCCCTAAGGGAATTGTGTGCTAACGACGCATGCAAGCAGCATGACGTGCTGCATTGGCACCGTGACTGCCGCCCAACGGCGGGAAGAGCTCCCGTGAGAGGCCACTTCGGCAGCTTCTCGCTGGGCGAAATTGAGAACGACTTGCTGGCGGAGCAGTTTCAGGTCGTGGCCATGAAGGAGAACAACGACGAGCGGTTTGAAACTCTTTGCATGCTGGCGGGAGGCAAGCCCGCGATGTTCGACGACGTTTCCGCATTTTCCTTCGGGGTCGCGCCGGGGGGCGCGCCGGGATTCGTGCAGGAGCGGTACGTGCCCTACTGCCAGCCTGTCGCGCACTTGGGTGGCTTCTCGGTTGGTGGTATGGCAGGATATGCGTTTCATCTTTCACCTCTACGTACGCATCTGCATGATGGCGCGCCGGCGGCAATCACGCTGGCAGGACGGCTCCACACCGTCGTTGGTGTCTGATGAGGACGCGCTACGACCCGTGGATCCCCTACGTGCACACGAGCCCGCCAACATGTGCTTCGCCGACAGGATCGCGCGGATGGACGGGCTCTCGATCACAAGCGGGGGGCATTAATTTGCCCTCAACCACATGCACATCAAGGCGGACGACATGTCGGCGACGGTGTGAGCGACGACGACGATGCGGGCTGCTCCGCCGACGGGAACGCGTCTCTTGACGACGAAGCTTCGCTGACGGTACCGCATTGTATGCAGCCTACGCAGGGCTGCGGCAAGCCGCCTATTGGGCTTGGCCGCAGGCCGCTCTTCGGCGATTGCCTTGCTTGTTCGTTTGTGCATTTTTGGGTGTTTGCTCCCCGCCGCTCCGCTGCCCGCTGCCACGGTCGGTGGTGATTGTGGTGGCTCGCTGACTGCGTTGGGATCTCGGTTAACTCCCACGACAACATCGATCGACGCTTTTAACAACACGCCGACGACGGAGGATGGGGTTGACGCTCGGAAGGCTGCTATACCGCCGCGACGGGCGAGAAGGAATCGGGTACGGCAAGGATTCATGCGCCTACAGGTGGTGCCGGTGCCGGTGCCGCCCGAGGATGAGGATCCCGACTATGTCCCTTCTTCTCCGCCCTACTCTCCGGGGTCGTCCGGAGACGAGGCTGCAACGGACGATCTTGACGCGTGGAGATTCCTTAAGTTGCCCCACGAATGATTATGCCGCGACGCCGCAGCTCGTGCTTGGCAGACCCATGCCACTCTTGCGGACTGGCACTGCCGTGCCGCAACCTTTTAGTGGCTAGACAGTTGGTCATGCCGGTCCTGCATGGTAAATTTCTGGTTTGCTGTATGTGCAGAGGAGCCCCAAGACGGACTAGCTTAGGGTTTTAGCAATGTATCTGGAATCTGCAGTAGAAAGCAGTAGCCATGGCTGCTGTGCTGTCCGTGTTTCGGCGGAACCGCCCTGCCCGACTTATTGGCTACTGCCCCGTGATACTTGTCACAGTACTGACGCAGTGGAATTTTTTTCGATGTCCTCTTGTTCAATACCAATTATCGATATCCATCATATGGTATCATCCCTGGGACCCAATGTTCGGGGGTGCTCTCTAAGAGCTTCTAAGTCTACTTAACAATACAGGGAACCTAGTTCAAGCCTGCAAGAGATATGTATGGCTGTAAGCAAGATACATATATGTGAATCGGATCTTTCTTAAATGTCGGAGTTACAAAAGCCAGGTGTGGCTGTTCAGTAACAGATTCAAAACTGTTTCATTCAGCCTGCTCGGCTGCTTTATGCCATGGTTTCCGATCTCGACTTTCGAACTTCACTCGATGTCGACTCCTGTCAGGTCCCATCATACTTCATGAGAACTCGAACAGTCACATCATAGAATCTGCCGACTAGCCCAGTTATATCATCACTGTATTCCGAGCCACTCCATATCACTCTGAATAATTATAACTGTGCTGACTTGGCAATATTGGAGGCCATACCAGCTTTCCCTCCAATTTCTCTGACTGCTGGTTTTCCCACCAAAACTCACTTTCGGGTCAGGTATTTCTGTCAGTCATTTCTGTCAGACCCCCTTGTCATCTGGTCACATAAATGCCTGTCACTGATGACTGTCATCGTACCCGTCACTCGTAGCTCTGACGCGTCATCATACTGTCTCGTGACTTACCCTAGCACAACTCTCCCCCCCTTTTAGGCGCGCGCTTACGTCCTCGCTAGCGTTAGAGTTCGCCTGTATTTACATTGTCTGGGGATCAACAAACATGCACAGTGATGCTGGCTTCTAAGCCTCGGGTTCTCGGGTCCCGTGCCCCTCAGTCCTCGGGTCTGAGTCCCCCTGGCTTCTAAGCCTCGGGTTCTTGGGTCCCGTGCCCCTCAGTCCTTGGGTCTGAGTCCCCTTCCGCGCTGGAGGGTTCCCTAGGTTCCGTCCCCGAATTACGCTGCCAACGCTTAAACGGTTCTGTCGCCCTGGTACTTTTCTCGCTTTGCGGGTCTTGCGCTGCTTTGCGCCCTGAGGGTTTTAGACCCCAGTATCTTGTTCCTGCATCGAGATCTCCTCCGTCTGCGCTGTCAGGGTGGCGATGAGGTCCATGATAGCTGCTGCACTTTCCTCGCTCATGCGCTTGCCCAACTTCAGTCCACAGAACAGATGGTGCAATAAGGTGCGGGGAATCGCGTATACTGCTTGCGCTGACCCCATGCCTCGTGTTCTGGACGCTGAAACTCCTTCTTGCGATGTGTTCTCGTGCTTTCCCAGCACAGCTCTCGCGGGACATGGCGTTGCTTGAGTACACTGCAGCAGGGGTACGGGTAGCACGGCGTTCGTCCAGATATGTGTAGGTTTCATGTAAGGTGTCCCATACCTACAGTAGGAGACGGGGTGAGGATCGGGTAACCCCTTCATCACAGGTCGCGTGTGCAACCCTCGCAGTGCATCCCCAGCTGGGTTCTCAATGAAGTAGTATGCTGGATCGTAGTACTCGATGATCTGCCGGGTACGTTTCACTCGTCGATCAGCCAGTTCCAGATCTGGTACTCCTATAGTCTTGGCCTTGCTGTACTCCTTACATGGTGGGCTCGCCCAGATCACGTCGAAGTGGTGTCGGGGGTACAGCTTGTAGTTCCAGTGGAGAATGTCCTCAGTGCATGTTGCTTGCCACTTGGGAAGAATATCCACTGTCACCACTTCGCAGCCGTCGAACTGCCGTTGGAACTGTTGCTCCACAGATCCAGTCCCACAGAAGAGGACGAGGATTCTCACAGGGTGTTGCACTGTTGTGAGATGGGGCTGGTACACCTGGCTGGCACCCTTACTGTAAACCTTCGGAGTGGGGGCTCTCATTGCCATGAGCTGAGCCATCTGCTCCTGCTGCTGGCCGTGCGTCTCCCTACGCCTCTTTTCTGGAGCCCTCCTCTGCTTCTCCTCATCAGCCTCAAAGGCTCTCAGAGGTTCCAGCCTGCCTCCCTTGCCCTCCAGGTCTTCTCGAGTCCGCCACTGGCTGTGACTGTGTGGTAATCCCTTCCACTTAGTCAACCACTCCTGTACTGACCCGCCAGTTTTCCCGCCTAGCTTTCTGAAGCGCGTGCGAATGATGCGCTCCACCTCGCGCTCCTTCTGCCCTTCTACCATTACTGGCGGTGGTGCCATCTCCTCCCGTCTGCTAACAAAGTGATCTGCGCCTGACTGTACTGGGCTGAGCCTATCTGCAGTGAAAGTGTCATGCACCTTCCAGTGCACAGGCAGCTCCAGTCTGTAGGCTGACGGGGCTCCTCGGTCCTGTACTGGCAGTTCTTGCTGTCGATCACTGTATAGACACTCTACTACTCGCAGAGGTCCGTGCCGCAACTTGCGCAACTTGGGTTTCAAGCCCCTGTCACCGGGCAGCGTCAGGTGCTGTCCATCCACCCACACCTGATCATTCACCTTGTACTGTTGGAGACGGTGCCGTGCATCGAACTGCTCTATCATACGCTGCTGAGCTAGTTGCAAACCTTCTCGTGCCGCCTGCAGCTGCTGCGCGAACTGCTTGGCCAGCTGGTGAGCGGTACCCTGCTTGTCCGCTGCTGTGCGACCTCCCTTCCTCCTCTTTGCGCCTCCCTCCAGAGCTGCATCCATGAAGAGGTCCAACTGAGTCGCTGGCGCATGTTCATACACCAGTTCGAACGGTGAGAACCCTGTCACTGCCGACTTGGAGTCGTTGATGGCGTACTCCACTGGAGCCACCCACAGGTCCCAATCCTCCTGGTTCTCTGCCACGTAGCAACGCAGCATGCGCTCCACAGTGTGGGTACTGCGCTCCGCCTGGCCATCACTCTGCGGGTGATAAGGGGTGGTGCTGGCTACCTTCACGCCCATCAGTCGCATGAACTCCTGGGTCAGAGCATCTCGAAAGCGCGGGTCCCGGTCGCACACAATCTTCATTGGGGCTCCGTGCAGTCGCCACACCGCATCCATGAACATTCTGGTCACCACCTCCGCTGAGCTATCATTGTACGCCATTGGGACCACGTGCACCATCTTACTCAGTTTACAAGTAAAGGTGGCGAAGGCGTTCACACCTCTCTCTGTCGTGGGGAGCCCAGTAACAAAGTCTATACTCACCACTTCCCACAATCGACTAGGCACGGAGTGAGGCTGTAACAGGCCTGCTGGGTATCCCTGGCGCGGCTGGGTTTGCTGGCAGGTTACACACGTCTTCACCCATTCAGCTACGTCCAGATCCATACGCGGCCACCAGAATCGTCGCCTGACTCTGTCCAAGGTTTTGTCCCTCCCTGTGTGGCCAGCTGCAGGTGCTTCATGAGCCTCCCTCAAGACCAGCTCTCTCAGAGGGGAGTCGGGAGCTAAGACCACCTGATAGCGCCCTTCCGCCACTCTCCAGATGATGTTACTCACCAGTCGAAAATGCTCAGTGCGGTGATGTTGAGTGGCCAGTAGTTCCTGCTTCAGAGCTGAAAGGTACTCACTGCGCCTGTGCTCTGCTCGTAAGGCACGCAGAAACATACCTGGTTCCACCACTCCTGCCTGGTCCCTGATCTTGGCTGCTGCGCCCTTGAGAGTTACCGCTGGTGATGCTGAGGGTCTCTCCCTTGGGGCTGTGATCTCTTCAAAGTGCTTCCGCTGCGGCTTAGCCAACACTACCAAGACGGGCCATGGAATGGGCAACTCTTGCAGGGCTGTACGGTGTCCCCTTTCTTCGCCAGGAGAGACGAACATCCGGTTGGGCTCCCCTTGCTCGTTCACTCGGGGTATGGTCTCTGCAATTTCCATTCCGTACTCTCGCAGCAGGGGCCGCCAGTCAGCCTGCGGGAAGTCAGGCAACAGGAACAGCGCGGCTGTGCTCTGGGGAGCGTGTCGGGCCTCTGAAGCATAGTGTCTTAGGATGTCAGCAATGCTCACCTTGGAATCCGAGAAGGGTGGGTTACACCACACCACGCGACCCCTCCACTGTTCCTTCAGACAATCTGTCCAGAACGTGTCCACCTGCCGGTTCTGCCCCATGAGGTCGCGGCATGCGTCCACCTGGAACCGTCCACCCAACACTTTCGCGTACTTGGCTTGCAATCGACTAAACTCGGACGGAATCAGCTTCCAGTCCTGATTGTCTACCAGGGGTTCCCCAGGTTGCATCCTTGGTGAGGGCTGCTGCTGTACCGCTGCTGGCTGCTGCTTCTCTGCTGGTTGCTGCTCACTCTGGGCTCGTGTCTGGACTCCTGCCATTGCTGGTAGCGCGGCCATCCTCTCCACTGTGACCATAGCGTCCAGCCATAAGTCCGGTGTTTCTGCCCACCAGAGACCGTTCAGCTGAGTTAGCTTACCGGTTACTTTGGGCTCACTGACCGGTGGGTACTCACCTTCCTTCTCGTCCGACGAGCTGAGCTCTAAGTCCAGGGGTGAAGTGGGGTCTTCCTCTTCTGCAACCTTCAGGCCAGCCACCATGTCTTCTGATTTCCCCTTGGCTCCCGCAGCTCTTCTACCCTCCTCTGCAGACACCGGCTGGTCAGTGCTCGGATCCACATAGCCGGCCTCCTTCAGCCCCTCGCGCGCCGTCGCCTGCACGTAGTCCGGTCGCCGTGAGGCAGCGTCCGGTACCACCAGTGTGCGTCCAGGCACGTGCTCCATGGCGTGCACTCCTACCTCCACCAGGTCTTCGTACCACCTAGCCTCGCGTCGGCTGAGCTCCCGTCCAGGTGCGAATAACCACTTTAGAGGAGCATGATCCCCCATTAACCTGAACTCCGTGAATATCAGGTAATGTCTCCAAGTCTGAGTAGTGCAGTGGTGGATGGCGGCTAGCTCACGCTCACCTGCGTGGTAGTTCTGCTCAGCAGACGAGAACTGCTTACTCTCGAAGGCTATGGGTTGCAGGCCCTTGCCTAGATCCTGCATCAGCACGCCAGCTAAAGCCACTGCACTCGCATCAGTCTGCACAACAAAGGGGCTGGTGCCGCGATGCGCTGCTTCCTGATCGGGCAAGATCAAGGTCGGTGCAGTGGTGAGAGCGGTCTTGAGGCGTTCAAAGGCGTGTTCCTGCTCTGGTCCCCATTCCCATGGCACTAGGTTCTTAGTCAGCTTGGTCAAAGGGTGCGCTAGGTCAGCGAAACCCTGTATGTACCGTCGATAGAACCCAGCCAAGCCCAAGAACTGTCGCACGTGCTTCACCGTCTCGAGTCGCGGCCAGTCCCGTATGGAAGCTATCTTGTCTTGTTGAGGTCGGCAACCTGTGCGGTCAATGACGTGTCCCAGAAAACGTACTGAGCGTTTAAAACAACGTAACTTGGACTCCTTCAACTTGACCTTATTCTGTCGGCATACCTCCAAAACCTGCCGCAGGTGGTCCAGGTGCTCCTCGGGGTTGCGAGAGAAGATCATGATGTCATCCACAAAGACTCTGACGAACGGCAGGTGGCCCAAGTACTTCTGCATCATTCGCTGCCAGCACGAAGGGCTACAGTATTGGACAGCCCCATAGGCATGACCAACCACTCATAAGCTCCAAACGGCGTGGTCATGGCCGTCTTCTCGATCGCGTCCTCCTCCATGGGCACCTGCCAGAATCCCCACAGAGCGTCCGCGGTAGAGAAGATAGTCGCTCCATGCAGGTCATCGATGAGAGACTGTACGTCAGGGAGAGGGTAACGGTCCTTCACGGTGATCTCGTTGATCTGGCGATAGTCGATCACCAGTCGCAGCTCCTTGGGGTTGGAGGGCTTGGGCACCATCAGGACTGGACTGCCCCAAGGTGAAGACGAGGGACGGATGTATCCCTTCGCCAAGAGCTCGTCCAGTTGTCCACGAAGTTGTCGCAACTCCTCCATGGACAGCTTGTAGCACCTCTTGTGTCGTGCACCATCACGGTACTCGGGGTCCACGCGCAGCGGCGATTTGTGGTCGCGGTCCACGACGCCCTCGGGAAGCTCCATGCCCACCACGTCCTGGTACCGCTGCTTCAGCTTCACCAGCTCGTCCAGGATCCATTGAGGTACCTCTGCGTCCTCCTCATCCGGCTTGGCCTCCTTGGTCTCACCTTTGCTGTGCTCATCACTAGGTGTCGCCGCAGCAGCTGGTGCCTCTTTCCTGAAACAGCTATACCCATCTTTGCCTTGCCCTGTCTCGGCTTCTATAGGTGCTGCCAGTACTGGCTCGCTAACTCTGCGCGATCTCCTGTGGTTCACCCCTCTGCTCCTCCGTTGCTCCTGCTGCAGACGCAGTGCCTGCCCTGTTTTCCACAAACAGTATGCCTCCTCTTCCCACTCAGGTTCCAATTCCTCCGCGTGATGCTGTGCAGCCTGCTCCCTGCGCTCTCGTGGAAGCATCTGGAACGCCTCCCATCTGGCCCTTGTGGGGTAAGGTCCCCAATCTCGCACAGCGGGTTGCGCTGATGTGGGACACGTCACCGGTCGCAGAGCACACACCTGCTCCTGTGCCCAGTCCTCCTGCTCCGTTGCATCTTGTTCAGATTCAGACGAACTGCTGTCGGAGATTAGGGTGGCTACGCTTGCTACTGTACTGTCGCTGTCGCAGCCTTCCTCGTCAGAGGTAACTTCCTCCCCCCTCAGCCTAGCGTTGTCACCCTCTGCCTCCGATGATGATGATGAAGATGACTCTGATAAGGCTGCAGAGGCCTCTAAAGGAGAGTTGGGGTCGTCGGTGGCCTCCATTTTAAATGTGCCATCTGGAGCCAGATACATCAGGTACGCCTCCTCGCCGCTATTCTTCAAAGCTCGCAGGTCCTTCCTGGCTTGCTTAGTACTGATAAGTTGTGCCTCTACCAGTCCCATGGCCTGCCCAGACCCTGTAGATGACGACCCAGGGTTGCAACCCGCGATGACTACTTTCTGCGACCCATGTCCGAACTTCACGCTACCATACTGGGCGTAGTCAAATGTGACCTTCTTCTGTGCTCGTAGCCAGTCTCCGCCCAACACTATGTCCACTCCGAGTGCTAATGGCATGACGCGCAGTGTAACCTGTTTGGCATAACTGCCCTTCCGTGTCTCGGCTGTGAGCTTCGGACGGACGCAAGAGTTGGCGTCGTACACGGTGCCATCTGCCACCTGCACCTTCATCGGCGTCTCGTGTTTCTTGGGCTGGAGTTTAAACTTCTTGGCGGCCTCCACAGAAGTGAAGCTAGAAGAAGCTCCAGAGTCCACCAAGACCTTTACTCGTACTCTGCCTACCCAAGCCCAGAAAATCGGCAGAGTGGGTCCCTTCGCGTCCATAGATAGCAGCTAGTACATCTGCATCCAACCATTCTCCCCAGCGTCCAGACCCTGCGTCCACCCCTATCTCTGGTCTGATGCTGGCCAGTTTGTGCAGTCCTGGCTCCTTCTCAGGCGGATTCAGCTCCTCATCTGAATTGTCTTCCGGCAGATGGTACGTGCCGGCCTCTGCTATCTTGGCTTGCCAACGAGCCTGCCGGGTGACCTGATCTTCTGGTTCTGAATCACCAGGCCATGGCGCAGGTCGAGCTGCCTCTGCTTCCTGATGCGCCCGGGTGATCTTCCTCAGCTGGTCAACACGCTCCCGAATCTGCGCCAATGCACTTCTGACTCTGTGCCCGTGCACTTCCACTTCCTTCCTTCTGCGCGTTGCTGTCTGTGCTGCTTTCCAGGCTGCTGACAGGTGTCCGTCGCGTAACCGTTGCTGGGCGTGTGATAGCACTGGCTGCTTAGCGCGATCCAGTTGTCGGCGCAGAGCTCTCCCGACCAGCTGGCGCGGGGCTGCTTCCTCTCTAAAGCGCACTCTTCTGACTCCTGGGGGCTGCAACGCGCGCTGGTACACCCCTTTTGAGCTAGGGGCTCCTTGACTCCCTTTGCCGAACAGAGGAAATCTGATCTGAACCTCTGTTGGTTGGGATGCCTGTGCCGGCGCAGCGTTTGGCTCAGTTCTCCCTGGTGCTACCACTGTGATTGGCCGTGACCTCTTCAGCCAGCGTAATGCTCGCCTCATCTTCTCCACCGCTCGCTGCGCTGGTCCTGGTCCGTGCCTCATCCGATGATCCTCTCTGAAGTGAGTGATCCATCGGTAGGTCTGACTCTGCCTGCCTCTCTCTGGTTCTCTTCCAGAGTCGGCCTCCCTCCTGATGGCCATGGCGAGGTGCGGAGTACTTACCTCGCGGGCCTGGGGGCCTATCCGCGTTGTCCGGGAGAGGCACCGGCCCCCGTCGACTCTCCCTCGGCAAAATCCATGTGCTCCGGGGCTACCAGTGCCAGCTGTTGCTCCACTATCCCGCCAGATCCAGTATCTATTCCCGCGTTCTTGAAGGTCTCGAAGGCCTCCTCCCAGATACATTTGACCCAGGCTGCTTTCTGCTGGGGCTGGTGTTGATGTGGGCAGTCGCGAGCCAGATGCTCCTTGGACTTGCATTTTCGGCAGCCAGAGTAGACTGACGATCCTGGCAGCTGCCGGCCTTCCACTTCCGTTGGAGTAGTGGTCGTGGGCATGGCGTAGCATTGTTCCTTGGGAGATGCTTCTTCCTCCCAGAATTCTGCCAAAGGAGCAACAGGGAAGGGGGATTGATCGCGGGCAGTCTTCAGATGCGCAGGATCCTTGCGTTCCTCCATCGTAGCTTGCTCCACATATCTGCGCAGTAGCTCTGCCTCCCATCAACCTTCCCAGAGCTCTGGTTGAAATCCACCTTTCCAACCAATTCCTTGTGGACTCTGGCATGCAGTTCTGGTGTCAGTCCACTTAGGAATATACCCGGTAGTGCCGCTCTACTTATTGGTCCCGTCACCCCATGGTTATGCAGCATTTCCAACATGTCGAAGGACTCCATGAGAGAGTGATGGAAGGTGGCGGCGTTTCTTCCAGCGTTCTTGCCAGAGGCTTGACGAGCTCGCGACAGCATATTGGGTAAGATACTCAGGTGAGCGTCAGTAACACACGCTCGCGCAAGCGTGGCCACTAAGTCGTCCGGACTCTGCATCTGGTTGGCCAACACTTTCTGAGTTAGAA
>LGRX02004471.1:0-69396 GCA_001247695.2 Cymbomonas tetramitiformis | reverse complement strand
GAGGCAGGCGAGAGGTGGTGGGATGCTGCAGCGAGCACGCCGCTCAGATATGTAGGCGAGAGGCGCGGGGCTTCTGCAGCGAGCACACCGCTCGGAGATGCAGGCGAGAGGTTGGGGGATGCTGCAGCGAGCACGCCGCTCGGAGAGGCGGGTGAGAGGTGGGGGGATGCTACAGCGAGCACGCCGCTCGGAGAGGCGGGCGAGAGGTGGGGGGATGCTGCAGCGAGCACGCCACTCAGATATGCAGGCGAGAGGCGCGGGGCTTCTGCTGCGAGCACGCCGCTCGGAGAGGCAGGCGAGAGGTGGGGGGATGCTGCAGCGAGCACGCCGCTCAGATATGTAGGTGAGAGGCGCGGGGCTTCTGCAGCGAGCACACAGCTCGGAGATGCAGGCGAGAGGTTGGGGGATGCTGCAGCGAGCACGCCGCTCGGAGAGGCGGGTGAGAGGTGGGGGGATGCTACAGCGAGCACGCCGCTCGGAGAGGCGGGCGAGAGGTGGGGGGATGCTGCAGCGAGCACGCCACTCAGATATGCAGGCGAGAGGTGGGGGGCTTCTGCAGCGAGCACGCCGCTCGGAGAGGCGGGCGAGAGGTTGGGGGATGCTGCAGCGAGCACGCCGCTCGGATATGCAGGCGAGAGGTGGGGGGCTTCTGCAGCGAGCACGCCGCTCGGCGGGAGTTGGGGCGGTGCTGCAGCAAGCACGCCACGCGGAGGAGCAGATGGGAGGTGGGGGGATGCTGCTGCAGCGAGCACGCCGTTGGGAGACGCATACAGGATGTGGGGTGATGCTGCAGCGAGCACGCCGCTCGGAGAAGCAGGCAGAACGAGGGGTGATGCCGCAGCATGCACGCCGCTCATGGAAGCGGGCGAGAGGTGGGGTCATGCTTCCGCAGCGAGCACGCCGCTTGAAGAAGTAAGTGGTTGGAATACTCCTGCGCCTCCACCGTCAGGGAGAACTCCTGCTTCCATGTTCAGTGAGGCGCAAACGAAATTGACCTTGCTACATCAATCGATACTGGTTGGCACCCGTGACACATGTGTCGCACTTGTGACTCAAGTGCAATCGCTGCTGAGTGCGGTGCAAGATTCTCACCTCACGACGCCAACATCAGATGAAGAGGTGGAAGAGACATTCTGGGACAGCGAGGATGGGCTTGAAGCGACTGACATTGAATCCGATGACTCCGATTCCGAATACGATGCAGGAGTCAAGCCGGAAGACACGCTGCATCAGGAGATCAGGGTAATATTTTCCGATCCTGATTTTGAGTACATCCGATCTGGAGGTGATGACTTGGAACATCTGGATATCGATTTGCCTCTCTTGATGGGGAGACTAGATCAACATTGTCCGCAACTCATGGGCATGGTGGATGCGGTCGTTGCCGTGGGGGATCCTCGTGGGCGCAATAAGGAGGACGGTGGGTTTGGGATCTCGGCGAGAAGAGAGACGGCGACTATGGGTTTGCTCATCATGCTATCCAGCATCTCTCAACGCGGGTTTCAATTGTTGCGCATGGTGTTCACGATGGCGGCGTTCACATGCTCTCGGGGAAATCGACTGGTGCTCTCAGTGTTGGGCTCCAAAATGTTTCGCTTATCCTACAATTATGGTTACTTTCGTGAGAGGATGACCCGGCTGTCCAAGCGCCTTCAGACGGAAGTGCCTGCAGCACTGAAAGCCGAGCGGAAGTTGCTCAACGGAATCGTTGACAACTGGCAGATTTACATCAAGCCAAAGTACGAGCGCAGCACCGTGCCGCCTATCATGAAAATCGGTGTTCAACGGGGTGTATGGTCCGCCAAAGGCAACGGAGTGGAGGAATGCGAGCACGCTGATATGGAGCCCACGGTGCCCTTGCACAAGGTGACTGTCGCGGCAGTTCTTGACGGTGGAGTCGCAGATGGAGGAGGCATCAGGCTTGATGACATGGATCAAGGGATCATCGACACCCGCCTCAGAGAAAGGACTCAGAATGTGATGGCGGCGGCCAGTGTGGAGGGGGTAGCCAAGGCCTCAAAGCCGACGACTCCTCGTTGGGCGCTGGGGTATGTACGCACCGTGATTTACTCTCTGATGATGCTGGTTAATGTGGACATGTCCAGTATCGAGGGAAACCTACAAACCTTTGATGCATTCGAGTCTGAGTTTGAGCTGGATGCTGAGAGTGAAGACTTTCACCGGAGGTACATGCTGCTCACAGCAGATGGGGTGCCATACGGACAAGCGATTCGTGCTATCCAACAACGGGCGTTGGGTGAGGGGAAACGCCATTGGTTGGTTCCGGATTTGGGACACTTTCACTTCAAGCTGCACATGCTGGAAGGGATCGGGAAGGCGACTTGGTCCCTTGGATATGAGAGCTTGGCTAAGCACCTAGACCGCAAGAAGATAATGCGCGAATCTCAGAAAGGCGTGTTCGAGGTCCATCAAGACTTTCTTGAGGTGTGTTATGATGGGATGTGGGGAGCTGCCATCGAGGAGTGGCACTTGGATTACATTCGCCGGGTGCCAAATTCCGATGAGATCAGCACGGCGGAGAAGATCGATGACTTCTTCAGCTACATGAGCACGGTGTGTGACAGCAAACCATTCACAAAGTTCTGGTGGACTCAAATCCTCCAGAAATACGCTTTGCTTTACTTCGCTCTACGTGATGCCATTCGGGTGGCGGACATGATGATGGTGGAGACGGTACAGAGGAGGGCAGTCTACCTATTCAGGTTTACGGGCAAAGTGAAATATGTGGTGGTGACCTTGGCGATGCTGCTCAACTTTTTGCGGTTGCCATACAGGCTGGTGGAGTACATTCGGTACAATCGGACGATCAGCTTGACTGGCAAGTCAGAGAAGAACTCGGCGGGGGACATCTACATCGAGAATATGAATGCATTTTTAACCTTGTGTTGTGGGAGCACCGCGGATGACAACTGGTTGCGAGTGATGTCTATTTTGGTATCGATGATGAGGGCGACGCTCACCGTTTTTTTGCGGATGGCTGGTATCGTTAGATACACTGGGCACAGGCATAACATGGAGAAGGACAAACTCAAGGTGAAGGACTTGTGTCTGACGCTTGGCATGTTCAAGAGTGATGGAGTCCCATTGCCATTGGTTGATCATTTCGTGGTGGACGGTGGTGCTACGAGGATGCCAGAGCATGCGGAGAAGTACTTGGACATCGAGGGGCATTCACGGGCGGCTGTGGAGAGAGCGTGCGATGTGGTCCGCGCGGTGCAAGTGGAGGCAGAACTTTCCATTTTGGCAAATGCGGCGAAGCGAGCATTCGTGTGTGTCATCGGAAGCGCTCCTGTGAGAGTCAGGATGGCGGCTGGTGGTGTAAACCCTGCACGTGTGTACTCATGGTGTGAGGAGGAAAGCGATGCTCTACGCCCAGAGACCGAAGTTGATGAAGGTGGGGATCAGGAGATGGCGGAGCTCATGGCGAATGGCTTTTTGCCCTTGGGCAGTTTGTCTGAATTGGAGAGGGAATGCATCGTAACTGATGGGACGCCGCAACACAGCCTAGCGGTAGAGGAGTACGAGCGGTGGATGCGTGAGAGGACTGGAGACGCTTTCGTGCTTGCGTTCGCGCATCGTGTGAGTAGGGATCACGCGAGTTATTTGGCATGTGAGTTGGAGGAACACTCTTTTGATGGCACAGACTTATTGCTTGGCGGGTTGAGGGCATCGATATCCGATGATGAAGCCATCAACATCGCGGTCATGCAAAATCAGATTTTGTGCACTGATATTGAGGGGGAACGAGTAGCCATTCGAGCGAGATTGGCTGATTTCGAGGTTGGGTGCCAAGCTCGCTTACTACAAGCAGTCGTGGATGGTGAGGATGGCTTGAGATGGAGGCTTGGCAACGGAGTTGGGGGCGATGGAATGCAAGTGGAGGGTGGATGTTTTCATGCGGAAAACTTAAACCGGGCGGAAGCGATGGAGAAAATGAAGGCGCTGCGGGCAAAGGCGGCGGAAGGGACATCGCAACCTGGTGACAAGGGGTATATGCTGGCACAGCGGCTGGTGCCGATGTCTGGTGCGGTCGTGGTGGATTGCTGGAGTTGCAAATCAGTCAAGATGAGTTTTCCTAGTGGATCGAAGTTTGCAGGACACATACCGTTGGCGGCTGTGCGGCGTGCTGATCGGCAAGTTGACCATGACACGCCGGTAATCGAGCTGGGAGGAGTCGGAAAGGCGACTGGCCCTAAGCTTATAGCGCTTGGGCTGACGACAATCGGGTCGCTAGCGGCGTTGACTGAGACATCTATGGCGGCATTGCATGTTCAAATGCAAGTTGCTGGGGTGAAAAACCTCAATCTTCGCAGACATCATGAAAACGCGCTTGCATTGCTAGCCACTGGCGTGGCCGATGAGGATCCCGCTAGTGAAGACGAGCGCGAGATGGAGGATTGCTTAACTTTTGATGATAGTGATGAAGAGATCGAGAGGAATTTGGTAAGTGATTGTGTGAATTGCAATATAGTAGCTAGGGATGTGGGTTAGTAGATGCCGATGTTGTAGGGAGTGGTAAAGATATCTGCCCCATGCATTTGTCCCCAACCTAGTGCGAGGGTAGTAGAATGCATGAAGGTTGCCTTGATATCATGCGCACTCAAAGTAAGTGAGAATGAAGGGTAGGTTTCGTGTGGTGTTATGGAACAGGGATGAGTGCATCTCGGTTGTTGAAGATCGCCAACCAACGCATTTTCAAGCACGCAGAGTTTCGTGGTGATCAAGAAGCTATTTGCACAGCGGCTGTCGGCGGAAGTGACATTTTGGCAGTTATGCCTACGGGGGCTGGAAAGAGCTTGTGTTACCAACTTCCTGCAACCATCGGATCTGGACTCACGGTAGTGATATCTCCACTACTATCCTTGATGCATGATCAAGTAACAACATTAGTCAGTAAGGACATCGCTGCTATCAAGTATACTAGTGAGCTGACAGTTAACGCGAAGGCGTGTTATCTAGATATGATAAAGCGAGGGATGATAACATTGTTATATCTTGCACCAGAGACATTAATCAGTGAGCAAGAGAAAGATGCCGATTTGACACGGGCACTTTTAGAAGTCCACGCTATGGCCAAATTGAAGCGGTTTGTAGTGGATGAGGCTCATTGTGTCAGTGAGTTCGGTGCAGACTTCAGAAAGGCATACGCTAGGCTCGGAGAACTGAGAGACCGTTTCCCGGACGTACCATTCACGGCAGTTACAGGGACAGCCACAGACAAGACAAAATCAGATATTAAAGTACTGCTAAAGCTTAAGAAACCCATGGAGTTTTGCACCAACTCGCATAGACCCAATCTGTATGTGAGTATCCTAGACAAGATTTTGGAAGATGAGACAGTTTCCGGGCAAAACATTGAAGGGAGTTGGCGACAAATACATAGTTTCATATTGGATCAACCGTCCACCTCTGCTGGCATCGTCTATTGTATGACTCAAGTTCAATGTGAGAAGGTTGCAACCTGGTTGAGTCAACAAGAGCATACGGGTGCTTTAATCACGACGGCACACTATCACGGAGGAATGATATCTTCCGATCGTTCACAAGTGTACAAAGACTTTATGACAGGAAAAATCCGAGTAGTAGTGGCGACCAATGCCTTTGGCATGGGTGTAGACAAAGCAGACGTCAGGTGGATTGTACACCACACGATGCCACAATCTATTGAGGCATATGTTCAAGAAATTGGTAGAGCAGGAAGAGATGGCGAGCGGGCTAACTGCATGTTGTTGTTCTCACCAAAGAACTTGCAAAATATCAAAATCGTGTTTCAAAAGAATACAGAAAATCAAGAATCGAAACGAAGCAAACTCAAAGAGATGGGCAAATATTGTTTCAACATCAAAGATTGTAGACACCAAATGTTATTGGATCACTTTGGCGACAAAATCAAAGTGTCACGAGGTTGCAAGATGTGTGACATTTGCTCGACACCAAGTGGACTTGTTTTGACAGAGGCACAAGAGAAACGTGGCAGTGGTATGAAGAGACCTCAACGCTCATCGCATTCTTCACTAGAGCCTGGCCAGAGGAAGAGGCGTTAATGGAAAATACTATGTATTTAGTATATATATTTGGAATGTAAGCTTGCACTATATCAAATAGCATATAGCATATCATATTGATAGCGGTAAAGCACCTATAGAGAAAGACGGGACCTCTCTTATATTGACGGCTAATAGCAACATGTCATTAAGTACCTTTCATGGCATGTGACACGTTGTAATGAACTAGGGGCAAGATGCTCATGGGATTCGCCGCGTCTTTCACAAGAAATAACCTTGAAATGAAAAAGTTATGACATTTTACTTTATTTTGAAACTGCAGATACCCTGTTTCGCTGGCCAACTGGTGATTTTGACACTGGTATCTCTTGTACTAGGAGTTCCAGGCATCTCCTGGACATGCGTCAAGCAGTAAACCTGCATTATATAACCCCCTGCTGCCACCATACAAATTTTAGGGGATTCGGAGGACCCCCCCTGACAAGTACTTCCAGAGTCTCCGGACGCCCATAAGCTCAATCTGCGTTACAAACCCTAAGTAATATTCGCGCTATTTCGGTCCGGAGACTCGGGTTCCAGAGTATTTTTATGCTTATTTGCAATATAGTGTGCAAAAGATGTGTATACTGAGCTTGCAATGATTGCATTATACACCAACATGCAGCATATGAGTATATGCAGCACACATCAACATGCAGCACATGAGTACATGCAGCATTACATCATGTATACATTCTATACTGAGTGACTGCAATATTGTAAGTTGTGCAGGAACCCTCTCATTCGTGTCGCGAGGTCTTTTTATTTGTCGTGTCGCAAAAAGATTCGTTTATATTAACGACGCTTCGCAGCTTTTTCAGAAATATGCTGTTTTTCATTTCGTTTCCCTTAAAGGAGCGAAACAGGTTTCCTGGAAAAAAGTGACATCGTACACACCGCACCGCAGGAGATGTCCCTGAAAAATTATGCCGTTGGAAATTTTCCAAAAATTTCCTGCCGATGTCAGCAGTCCTACCCAGGATTGTGTTGAGCGCTCGCGCTTTACCGGCCAATCATGATACGATAGCATCTGAGGGATACCGATCTCAGCATCAGCAGTCCTACCCCGGATTGTCTCGACCGATCGCTCGTAGCCGACAACGAGAGTTTAACAATTCACAATTATACCACAAAGATATGCGGAATTTCCAATTATGAATTTGTCGCAACACTACCACTTTCATACGAGGAAAACAGAATCCGCTTGCATTATATACTGCTAAGACCGCTGAACTGAGCGCCCCGTAAGTCACTCTTCAGCGACCGTTGTGTTTGGAATAATCCCGTCTACCAAACACAACGTAACTTTGCATATGCATTCTAAAGTATGTTAGGAACCTCATATTTCTTGCGCGCGCAAGATCCGTTCAGATTCTAGGAGTCTGGACGCGGCGCGTTAGAGGGGTGGATGATTTTGTCATTCGTCGAGTCCGCTGACTCGACTCACGCGCAGCAGCGACGCATAATGCACAGCATGGCTTTATCACGCATATCTCATATGCATATACAACATATTTTGAGCATCTGACACTGCACTGACAGCTCTGGCGGAAACGCGGATGTCATTTGCGTCCACGTTTCCGCTAGGATTTCTTCCCTCATTCGCGCGCTCGCTTGCAAGCGAGCATGCGCATCGCGTGAGGGAATTGTTTGCAAAAATAGCACCTGGTGTGTGTTATCTTTCCGAAATAAATTGGACAGACTCGTCAGTCAACCATACATCTCACTGTAGGCTGGCGCGTTCATCCGGGTATAGCGAACGGAATTTTGAGTTTCTAAAACCCCCAATAGTTGCGATTGCGGGTATCATTCTACGTGATGCGCGTATCGATAAACTTAGTAGGAATATGTGATAATATTCAATAGGAAATTCTTGCTTAGATTAATACATGATCTTAAGAAGTAATCTTGTTTTGGCTCGACAGGGGCACACTGCGGGGGAAACGTTCCGTGTTATTCTTAAAATTGCATATTTAACAAATGACATTTGAACACTCACCACTGCAAAAACGGACAGATTTTGCAAAAACGGTCACGATTCTGCAAAAGCCGACACTGGAAAACTCTCGAGCGTGTTTGACCTCATCATTATGCCATGACACCATTCGGGTGTCATCGTCATCGTCATCGATTATGGGGTGGGGATGGGGTCCGATTCTCTTTCTGTGTGGCGATTTTATTGAAAGGAATTTTCGCGAATTAATTCCTCCGTTCAACACGACACCCTGAATGCAATTAAAATAATCGTTTGTCCGATTTGTTTTTCATAATTTGTTATCCTTGCTATTCCTGTCCATACAAATTTGGTCATCTGAAAATTTTCTGTGAATTTTGTGGATTTCTGCGAATTTTCACGACAGAAATGAGCGTTGCGCTCATGTTTGTCGCAGGTGCGACAGAAATGAGCGCAACGCTCATTTATGTCGCACGGTATAATTGCAGTTTTGTCGCACGGTGCGACAAATAAAATAACCTTGCGACAAAAATGAAGTGCATCCAGTTGTGCATGCATCACCAAAGCAGCTTGATCACGATATCAGCTGTAGTATATATATATACCAGTTTGATCACGTTAGCAACTGGAACATTAGCATCATCTTGCAATGTACTGAACATTCCACAAGCATATTGCAGTGCATGCTAGATTATATTAGAACTACTCATGTTAGCATAAGGTGCCTGAAAGTAGTCTTAACATCATAATTAGCTCGTTATGTCCCGGTGGAGCCGAGATGCTCTTCGGATCACATATCGTTCTATGGTGGATTACTGGAAGGAATACTCACCAGAGCTACATGTAAAATCAACCAGCAACTCATTATTATGAATGAGATTATCTCAGGATTACAATAACTCCTAACCTGATATATATCATGCTAGATTCATTCAGTACATGGTATGCTGATCATCATCCTGCATGATAAACTGTCTGGGAATATTATAATACCAGAAGTTATCTTCCTGTAAGTGTGTAAAAGTGAGCACACACACACACACACTGTCAAAAGTACTAATCAATAAGTACTACACATTGCACACACACTGGCATTACTGTATATATTGACATTCACTGACTCAGAGTGAATTGATCAACTATAATGTCTATTATGTGCATGATAATATGGATACCATTCCACAAACACATGTGCGTGTGGAATGTCAGAGATGGCGATACATATGGGAGCAGGATAAGACAACATGCTGTAGGGCTGGATGGAGTTATCTCCAGACCCGAAGGCAGAATACTGTGCTCATTACAACAGCTGGTAACTGTTGAGCACAGTCCATTCACTCTCACACATCGCTGGAGCAACAACAACCACTATACTGCATTCTGACAAATGACTCAGTATTGATCAGCACAAAAGCATGTACCTAACCAGATCAGTACATACATATATTGAGCTGACATAGGTTGTTGTGGACATACACACACATATATATGTGCTGTGCTAAACTGCTTTGATTATAATCAAGCTATGTCCAGATATGTTTGAAATTTAGAGATATCATTTTGATATACTCTTAGAGCACAGTCATATGCTCAAACATATCATAGGTTGATAAGTTATCACTAAAGTGAATAATCCGCTTATAGTTGGTATACCTAAATATCATCAGGGAGTGCATTTACTTCCATGGGTTTCAAATCAGTAAAACCCACAGATATGATCAACCACAGATGTTGACATACAGGAATATTCACTTTTATGCCATGAAAATCGTCATGTGCAAAAGTGAAGTGAGTTGCAGTACTTCTGTACTTTGCAGCTTACACACACAGAGATATATTACTATAGTGAATTGACATCATCTGGCATTAGCCACATTCAAAAGCGTCAGGCATGTTGCCAGTATGATGTAAAGAGAATCGATGTTCATATTGACATTGTTATCTTGACGGCATTCGATGAATAATCTCAGTCTGATTCTCTATCAAACCATTTTCACATCATAACATAATGATTGAATAACATCCGCCATCACCATCTGATTGGTTTGATACACCTCTTTTTAAAAGGGGGAGGAAGAGTATAGATTCATTCATTTTTCATACAGCTGCCACAAATTGATTTACATCATTGTGATTTTGCTTGGAAAATTAAAAATCTTATCAAAAAGTTCCAGCATCTGTGCATAGCAGCCATAAAGTTGATGACACGGTACATCATGCCGATTGAAGCATCAAATGAAGTCTTATTTGACTTACTGACACATAAAGTTCATTATGAAGAAATCATAGATACATATTTCTCCGGCTCTATCATATTATATGAAGGGCACTGACATAGGAGAACGATGGTTTTTCAAAGGTGAATAAGCTATATTGTAAGCTTACGACCATCACTTTGACGTCAACAGCCTAAGATGCTGATTGTCGAAATTCAAGAGTTAAAGGACTCGTTGAATCAGCCTTGATAACATGTGTTTTGATTGATGAATAGTTGATCCATGGTTTCTCTCCAAATCTAGAGAAGCTGGCACACAAGTTGTTGCCAATGTCTTAAGGAAACATCTGAGCAAAAGATTGCCAGTTGTGCCATCAGGCATCGAATTCCATAACAACAAAGCCGAGTGAGTGAGATCCGCCACTCTAGCTATTTGCCCGTCATTCCTTCCAGGTTCATGACAAGAGACAATTCATCAAAGTCATACACCAATGCATAAGTCACATGCATGGTTGCACAGTTTGTATCCGAATGCAACCCCATCGAGGTTAAGCATCTAGACAGCAACTCTGGCCAACAAAAAGCCTTCCTGTCTTCGGATATCTTGAGCATTCTCATTTCCAGCTCCACCATGATCAAGGAAGCATCATGCCTGTGCCTCGCTGGGACACTGATCCTCAAAGCCGCACACTTGAGGCGAGTCTTATGAGGCAGTGACCTTTAGCTTGTGGGGCGTCGACCCCTTATCAAATCCTGAACACTTGTTAACACCTGGATAAATTTATCATGATGCAACTTAAGTGGGATTATAAGTTCCACATAATCATATTGTGCTAGGAGGCAAGCACAAGAGCAAGAAAAACGGCTAAGTATAAAACGCAAGAGTACTCAGTACGGAGTACAGTAGGACCGATCAGAATGATGTTGATGTGAGGTGCCTAGCCTGTTGTACGGAGTACTCAGTACAGTAGAGTTATGGAAAGAGTTCATGAGCCTTGCATAAGAACTCTAAGTGTAACCAGTTTCGGAGATGAGAACTGAACTGAGAATTGTAACATAAAAAGTAAGAGCCGCAACTGCTGTTAGTATATTGTGTATTGAAAGCATACACTTGAAAGCAAAAGCATAACTATAAAGATTTACGAAACCGAAGTCTTGTAGTTGACCAAACGTAATCATACCTCGTGCGGTCGTTTAATAAGTGTAGAATAGAATAAGTCCGAAACCGTAAAGAAGAGAAGAGCAAGAGTGGAGACTCCTACAAAATGGTAATTAGTTCGTGTTTTCACGTTGCTTCCCTGTTTTTTTTGCGCGAATTCTGATCAAACCCACCTTGCCTTGCGCGATTAGCTAGCGTAGTACGACACTACGAAATCGAGAATGTCTGTGCTTTCGTTTGCGTTGCGCGGCGGTGTGTGGGTTTGAGGGTTCCAGGTCTCTTGGGGCCGCGTTGGCGTAGAGGAATCTAGCCCAGCGAAATTCTTTTGAGGTGCGCGCGTTGCCTTTGTCCTAGCACGCATAGCACGCACGTGCGGCCTATTGCCGTATTTTGGACTCACAGGTCGCGGTGAGAGCAAATCGTCTCAGTTTTCAGGCAATTCCGACCCTCTGCGGCGGAAGCGCTGCGCAAATTTTTGAATTTTGCGTAGTTTTTGCTTGAATTCGGAGTCGGTTCGGGATCTCGCCCACCTTTAGTTTGGCCCTCTAGTCCCCCCTATTTGGGAATCGCCGCGCTTCGGCCGGTGTGTCTGCTTGTGCTCGCGCACAAGTGGCGAATTCCTAGGAGCGGGTGCTAGTTGTCGCGCCACACGTTTTTCGATTAGTTAATTTGCGAGTGTACCACGTGTGATGTTCCCAATGGAACTTTAGTTTTCTAGAATCCTCTTTTCCGGAAATCTCCGCGCTTCGGCCGGTGTGGCTACTTGTGCTCGGGCGCAAGGAGTGAATTTCTGGATCGGCGGGTGCTAGTCACCACGTGTGTCGTGTAGTACTTTCGGCTTCAGCTGGTTAGATCTCACGCATAGCACGCATACAATGTCAATGTACTCGGATGGAGAGGATTTCCTCGGTCGGTCGGGCCGTCGTGGGGGGGTCGGGCCGGCGCCGCCCCCGGCTCAGCCGTGGGGTCCGGTCAGTCGGGATCTCGCGCTGCGGGCCTGTCGGTCGGCCCGGGCTCTTCGGAGTTCTGGGGCGCGGCTGGCAAGTCGGACGGCCGGGATTGGCGCTCCCGTGAGAGGGGGGGGGAGTGCGGCGTGCGCTTGCACGCCAATACGGCGGTGAAGCCCTCGAGGTTACACCGGCGTGCACGCCCCTGAGAGCCCCTCCAGGGTTGTCTGGTGGGCCCCCCAGGGCCTCACCACCGAAAACCCCTTCACCAGCGAGAGTCAGTGGGGCTGAGCCAGTGTCCGAGCTCGCATTGAGCTCGGCGCTACGGCAGCCGGCGCGCCGGAAGCGTGCGTCGCCCGAAGCTCCGGCGCCGGCGGCAGGCGCCAGCTCCGGGTCGGACTCGGACCGCTCTGCTAAGGGGTTGAACCCCTCGGCAGCTCCCTTCTCCCCACTCCCTGCGTCCAGCAGGAGTGCGAGCAGTAGGTTCGTCCGTCAGGAACCGACGTCGGGACCGGCAGCGTCCTCCCTCTCTCGCCTCGTGGGGGGCGAGCAAGGAAATCTCATCAGCGCCCCAGGGCGCTTTGAGATTTACCGAGCCAGTGACTGGAGCCCCCCTGCAGAAGGGGAGTCTGATGATGTCCGGCGCCCAGAGCGGCTGGACGTCGTCCAGTCACGGGGGCACGAGTCTCGCATCCGGCCCAATCCGGCTTGGCGAGGAGAGCGACGTCAATCCATGCTCGCATTGGCCCTCCGTCAATGGAGCACCTGGGCGCTGAATTCAGCGCAACGACGTGCGAGAGTCTCCCTGCCATCTCGTCAGCGCGCAACCGCGCGGCTTGCTTGGGTCGCGTGGAAGGCCGGAACGGACCGGTCAGCGCATCAGCGCGAGCTCCAGCGCCTGGCATTCCAAGCGTGGAATGACGTCACCCAGCAGGTCGCCCAACTTCAGGGCCTGTTTGTCAGAGGCAGTCGGCGCCGAGTCGAGTCCGCTTTCGCGGCATGGCGCCAGCATGTCGTCCAGACACAGGGTCTGTGGCGCAAAGGCAGACGTCAAGCCGGGGCTGTCTTCATGGCATGGCACCAGCAGACGATGCTCGCCAAGGAGAGGAGCATGAGCGCGTGCATTGATCATCCAACATTTAGATTAATCGACGCACGCGCACAGATGTGCATGTGCGTATGTGGCACGATTCATCGGGGATTATAGTGAGGCAATTGTTTCGGGTGCGTCGATCTTCCGCCACCCGATCTGATCGACGCATGCGCAAAGCGTACGAACTTCATGAGTCCTCAACCGACACCAATACCCGAATCATTTGTGCGCGTGCGTCGATGATCTATTATTCTGATTAATCGACGAATCCGCACAGATGTGCATGAGCGTACGTGGCCTTATTCGTTTGGGATTCCAGTGCAAGAATTTGTGCAGGTGCGTCGATCTTTCATCACCCGATCAGATCGACGCATGCGCACATTTTATGAAAGTCCGATATCAGACATAAACACCGATTGTTTTTGGAAGTGCGTCGATCTTATGGGATCCGATATAATCGACGAACGCGCACAGTTGTTCAGGAGCGAATGGATTTCACCCCGATCGACACACAAGAGCCCATGATCCTCACACATGTCAAAGCAGTTTAGCGGGTCCGTCGACTTCACGATGTCGATGAACCCGCTAAATGTTAACTGCTTTATGCTAAACTCATACAGTAATACCTCACCTTTAAGAGAATCGACGATAAGAGACCAGCCAGCGTTTTTTTGGGGGGGGTCGCGTTTTTTACGATGACCCTGAGCCTTTTCAAATCGTTAAGAGAATGGGTCCAAATAAGAGAACGGGAGCTGGCTAGATGAGGAAATATGGTTGGGAAACCATGTTAAACCATGTATTAGATATGGTATGGTCGCAAATAAGGAACAAACCTGGCTATCGCTGACCTTATTGGATCGCGCTTCGTTAAGCGCCGCTGGCGTGTTGGGGGGCGGGGGGGGGTTCACTTTTTTCCGATGAGGCTGGCTGACCGCATATCCCTGTTCTCTTAAATATGCAGTATTACTGTAGGCACAAGTTAAATGCCCAAGGCTTGCAGATCTCTCTTTGAAAGTGACATGTCGAACAGTCGAAAAGAAAGTATAGCGCAGTATGGGCTGAAAGCAATGGCCAAGCAAGGAAAGGCCGGACCTTGTAGCGCCTGCAAGAATCCCTTTTTAGCCACCTTGAAGTGCAAACTGTGTAGCAATTTTTATCACCACAATTGTAACACGCACCCGCCCTCGCTGTGAATTGTGGAAAGCTCGCTCGCGACAACTGCCTATTTTGCGGGTTGTATTCAACGCAAACTTGCTTCCAATGCAAGCGCGGTTTCCACATGCGTTGCGCAAAAAAGCTGCCAAATAATCAAGCAGCTGCTGGCTCGTGTGACAGAGGGAATTGCCTTGGAAAGGCTGCGTTGGTCGCAGCAAAACCGAAAGCTCAGCAACCTGCACGCGCGCCGGAGTTTTCTGAAAGTCGACTGCCTCCTGCAAGTAAGCGATCTTACGCTCCCCTTGTTTTCTTTTGCCTGATCACAGTTTTACGGATAAAGTTGAGTTAACTAAGTTTCTCGGGGAAAAAAGGTTATCGAGGAATAGAAAAGTGCAAAATGGGGAATAGAAATTTCAATCTGTTTTTGGGGAATAGATTATATGTCACATGTAACCATGCTTAATTCAATCGAGCGCCAAAAAAAAAATACAAGCAGTTTGACGAGCACACTCCCCAACACTTCGCAGCCATGGAGGACCAGGAGGAGGAAAATTTGCAGTTCACTAGCCCCGGGAAGGATGGTCGAGAAGTTTATGAGGATTCCGATCCCGAGGATGAAATTGAGGAGCTCTGTAGGCGCAAGCGGACACGGACGCACGAGCGTAAAGAGTGGGCGGCCTTGCTAAGTGCTTCATCTTTCGATAGGTGTATGGAAAGAATTAAGGAGGCGTGTTCTGAAGGCTTCTCCAAGGCGGACAAACCTCACACAGCTAGGAAAACGGGCAATATTACACACAAGTTTAAGTGCTCGTTGTACAAGTCCAGCGGTTGTCAAGCGTTTTTCAAAATCATACAAAAGTCGAGCGAGTGTTGTGACTTGTTCCAGAGTGGAGAACACGATCACGCGGGATTCTTCAACAAAGGCTTGAACCCTCGAGTAAAAACCTATTTGGACACGCACTTGAAGATGGGCAAGGGGCCAAAGTCGGTGTTCCTAGAAATGAAGGACGACCTCAGCCACCCGACAGTACCGTCTTACAAAACAATCTGCAATTATGCCTACAACAATAAGTACCGAATTTGGGAAACTGAAGATATTAAAACCTACGGTAACTATATGCACGAGTGCGTGACAGCTAACTTGTTCGCCATCCCCATCACGGACCTCGACACCCCCGGGGTGTTGTGCATGTTTGACGGCCAAGTTCTTCTTCAAGACGGAAGCTACGCCGTTGTTCCTGCGTACAAGGATAACTCACGCAACAACTTACCTCCCTTGATTTTCCAAGCAACTTCTTGCTTGGAAATCATGGTAGCTTGGCGGCAGGACAAGTGGAGGGAGGACCCAGCCGTTTGTGAACGGCGCCTACAGCAAGAATTTGAAAAACTCTTGGCGTCAGACGGTTGTTCCCACTTCCTGGAGCTCGCGTCCAATCTTTTGGCATGTCACGGGTGGAGTACCAAAAAGTCGCAATTCTACAAGGGCAAGCTAAACCTTCGGGCGCTTTTACGCAACTACCAGCAACTTGTTGAGGACTACCAACTTCAACAAAAACGAAAACGCTGGACCGTGATCTACACCACTTGGGAACTACTTCAAGTGTTATCCACTAGCGACCACCGCTCTCGGGACGACACCTACAAGACCAACTGGAACGGCTTTCCCGTTGAGTTCGGCGGTACTTGCTGGTTGGATAAACGTTTCAGAATGGGCTACATGGCCTTGAAGTCCCACGAGGACGCCTTCGCCTCTGAGCTCGTGGACTTTCTCGTCCTTCGGGCGATACGCATTTCCTTTGGCGTTTTGTGGCAACCCAAGCTTCACACCCTTGACCACTCCCTAGCGTTTTACAACGCAAACTTGTCCCTACCCAAAACCGCTCAGGTCGTCTTCAATCACCTAGAGCGGGGAGACCGTGTTGACGAAACCATTAACGACGAAATCATAATGGTGGAGGACGTCAAACAAGGCATATGTTGGGCACACTGCAAGATGAAACTCAACGAAAAGTCTAGCATGTTTAACGACGCTAATAACGTCGAGAGCTTCAAGACGGGTGTTACCGGTGTTCACCGTATCACCCTCACTTCTGTGCGCACCGAAGCCTTCAAGTTGTTGATGTTGTCCTTCGAGGAGGAGGAGGAGTACATCTGCTCGTGGTTCGTGGACTTTTGGTGGGGCCAATGGAGTGGTTGGGTTCTAGGGACGATGCCTCCTGGCAAACCTTCCACGCAAAATAGCCCCGAGTCCAACAATCGGTGGGCAAAGGCAGCTCTGTGCAACGGCAAACAGCTACAACTGGCTCGGTTTCATAAAAGTGCTATGCAATATGTTCGCAACGAAACTATTTTCGAGCGCGAACATCCTTTGCCTACTAGTCCAATTGTGCGACACGATATGTGGCGGGAGGCCCTACTCATGGTGGAAAGCAACGTCATGGAACTTATGACCAAGGCGACCCGCTTACCCCACCTACCTGACGAGGAGACCATGGTGTTCGTGTTGCCTACAATGAAGACCTTCAACAGTCTGAAATCGGTCACCATCGCGGACAAACGGAAAGAAATACTTGTTATGGCCGCTGAGTTCCTATCACTTATCCGTGATCCCGTGAACCCCCCCGCCAATGTGACGACGTTCAACGAGTTCGTCTCCCTATATGCCTCCTTCGTCCTTGTGCAGGCTTCAACAACCCCGACTGAGTATGTGCACTACACGTGCAACTGCCCTGAGTTCTACGAAAGTGGTGTGTGCGCGGACGTGGTGGCAGTGGGGTTATTCAAAGGAAAGTTCAAAGCACCTTTGGAAAAACAGCTCGACTTGATCGGTCGGATTCCCAAAGCTGGCCGACCAATGAAACCTACTTCTGCACTTCGGCGACAACCCCTTGGCAAGATCACCGGCAAGTTGAAGAGGCTAGCGGGGAAAAAAGCAAGTGACGCTATTGAGGAGGACGCAATGGACCGTGAGGTCATGAGCTCCCAAACCGTCTCGCACTCCTTGAAGTGCGAAATATGCATTAAGGCGACTTATGCAAGCAAAATGCTGGTGTGCGATGGTTGTGACAAAGGGTTCCACATGCATTGTATGATTCCTCCTCTCACACGAGTTCCAGATGGCTTGTTCATGTGCACAATTTGCTTGTACCCGTAGACACATGCAAACATATAATCAATAGCGAATGAACATGTATTAACATACATATATTACAAAGTGTTCTATTGCTAGCTTGTGTTCATAAAATTGCATTGTGCTTCTTTCACAACAACTCGAAAGAGACCGTCAAAAAGTCTTGAGGTCCTTCGCGTCCAGAGCGTAAAGATGGCTTCTCCAAACCACGACATAGGTTTTGGCATACGTACGTATACGAAAGTAAGGTTCGTTCCTACATAAAATCGAAACGAAAATATGCGTAAAGAAAAGTGTAACGATATATGCGATGCGAAAGAGCCTAGCCTACAAGACTTTCGCAAAGTACTCGCGCGTTTATTAGGACCATACGCGAAGTTAGGCGATAGCAAGCCAGAGTTTTGGCCAGAAGGTGTTAAGTATAAGGATGGGAAAACAGGCTACGACTACGGACGCGTAGACTTGACAACGATTTTCGAAGCGTATTGTGGGTATATTTTCAACGATACGTATTCGATTAATCAGGGGGGAATATCATTGGTGTTCAAAGCACTATTGATGGTTCGCCCTGTGGAGAGCGCCGCGCTTGGCACGACATGTGGTGTTGGCAAATGTTGTGCCAAGCATAGTCGAGTTCTCGCATTCGACAAGTGGGTAGACAAGATAACAAGATGCGCGATATCTGAGAAGGTGTCAGAGGCTCAAGATTTGGATGAAGTACCGGAGGAGGAGGCAACGCATGTGGAGATGCCCCAACCAGAGCTAGAGAGAGAGCTTGAGCATGAGGAGTTGCAAGATGTAGAGGCAGAAGTGGCACACAAAATGCCAACAAAAAGAAAGCGAAGTGCGCTATCAACGAGGTGTGCGCGCCTTTCAAGTTATCCATTTGCAATTGATTTACCACGCAAATGTTGCAAGTCTACAAGTTTTTATCCCACTCTTAAAGGGCAATACACACCACTACTAGCTTTTTTCAAAGAAAGTTTCAAAGGCCTAAGGATATTTGATTTCTGCTGCGGACAAGCACCGCATTATGTGTACGAGAATCTTGTGGCGTTCAAGCCCAAGACAATTTTCCTGAGCGATCACAAGCCTGCAAAAGGGATAAGAAAACTTGATTTAGCAATAATAGACTGGGAACTTTTCAAACCGAAGATTGACGTAATTGTGTCGTCTTTACCTTATGCTAGAGGTTTGTGCGAACCGTTATTAGCAGCTTGCCTTAATTCAAAGGCGTCCGTGGTATGCTTGAAATTGTTGCATTCTTTCGAGCGACCAGTGGTGGGAGATAACAGAGCTGAATGTTTTAACAAGTTAGCTTTGAAGATCTTGTTACCCCCTGCGAAATACCCCGGGTATGACCGCAGCTTAGGAGACGTGGAAGCGTGGTACGTTTTTTTCAACTCAGAAGAAGCGAAAGAAATGATAGCAACAAAAGCCCAAGAGTTCCACACACATCTTTACAAGGGAATGGAAAGCAAGGGGAACGCACCTTATATGTATGATGGTGAAGCTTTTACCGTGGCCTCTTTCTTGACTAGAGGGATAATATTGTGGGAATCGCGGAGACAGGCGCAAGCGACTTCCAATTAGCGACTCGCCTAGGTTCAAAGCGTTGTGCGGAGAGCTAGAATCCGTGTTGCATGCTGAAACGTGCAAGCGCATCGAGAGGCGCGACAAAAAGGACGACCGCGATGAAGAAGAAGGCGCGGCTCCGAAGGTGGGTTGGAATCTTGGATGGTGGTTCAACATGGGGAGAACTGCGCAACAGTGGGGATTCGCCAAGAAGAAGGACGGGACGTCTGCGTTTAGCTTGAAGCATCCTTTTTTCAAGAACAGAGGCGTATATCTAGACGACCCTCTAGTGTCGAAGAGCAACCCATATTGGAAGAAGGAGATCTTTATGCTAGCAGGGGAACTATTGAAGTGTATTGATGCGAATTACCACGGCGTCCACGGGGATTGGTGTTTGTACGTATCGTGCATGATGAGCGACATGTGCGAGGTTGGTAGGCACACAGACAAGCACGACGTGTCACATCAATACAACATATTCCTAGGGAGGTTCGAAAATGCCGTTTACGAGGTAGAGTCGCCGTACAACGACGAAGTGAAGTGTTTTTTTGACACGCATAAAGTGTTTAAATCCGACGCAAGGTGCAAGCATAGGATCAATTCTGCGGGCTTCATAGGAGTGCGCTATTGTGTAACCTTCTACAAAATGTACGATCGTACACAGGAGAAAGAAGATCCTATATTTTGGCCGCCTACCTATATCTAAAGAACTAGTATCCGTGGGGAGAAGTTGTCTTCAAAGTATTCCGGGCTCAAGCCCGCTCCACAGTCTACCCGACAAAACTTAGTTGAACTCACTCCTGTATCCGTATTAATAGAACACCATTCAAGCCGAAGAGCGGCAAACTTGTTATGCGCTAAGATCGAAGTAGCGCAAGCGTTGCAAAGCTTGCAAAGCGTAGCACCTTTCTGCCGGATAGTAATTTGCGAGCCCGCACAACAATAGTGCGCACTGCGATGCTCACGGGAAGCAACCAAGCAAAACCAATACAAAGCTCGGGATAGGGACTGAGCGTTGAACGCACGCTTCGACATAAGCACTTTCAGGAACGACTGCATAATGTCTTGCATTTGCCAGTTCGCGACGACGTTATTGTAATGAAATGGAGGATACGAGCCCGTAAGCAAGTGTCGTTGGCAAGGTAGGTAGTTGAAGTTTCCTCGACTTGGAACAAGCTTGCCCCAAGGCATACCCTCCGTGTGTTCTATATACACATAATCGTTTTGAAAGTCCCAAATAGGGGTACGGTCCCTATCTTGACTTTCCCATACCTTTACCGACTCTGTATGCTTGAATCGAAAGCCACAATTCTCGACATAGGTATCAAGCCCTGTGCCGTTTAAGGCGGTTAAGTGGAAGAAAGGGTGTTCCTTTGTGCGGTGAACACGCGTGGCATGTCTAGTACAACGACGCCCGCCATTATCGCAAGAAAGACACACCTTAGTGTACTTTTTCGGAGGCTTCCTCATGTTTGCAAAACGAAAGTGAACAGATGGGTGGGGGGGGGAAATTTAAACGCATTATTAAAAATTTTAGACGCATATGCATGTGTCACAAACCTATTCCCCAAAAACAGATTGAAATTTCTATTCCCCATTTTGCACTTTTCTATTCCCGAATCATTATGCTACCGTTTCTCGGGAGCAGGGAAGAAGAAGGCAGGCTCTTCTCCCGCCAGCAAGGGAGCGACTGTGGCTATCGAGGCCATAATTTGCCGTTTCTGCGAACGGCCTACTCCAGAAGGAGGCCACAGATGCCTGACGTGTGGCAAGAAATATCATGCTTTCTGCCTGATGCGTTTACTTCGCGTGCGTCTTCCCACGATTGTGTTCTTCCCCTAGTTTTGAAATGTCAATCATCCCGTGTTCTTTTATGGCTACTATCCAAATTGCTAGTCCTCCCACAAGGACCACTTCGCAATGGCTATATTGGTCGCTAGTTTGCCCGTTAAAGCATATTCAAGCATTTTTTCATGATATTGATTTGTCAATTGAATATCATTTTGCACGGGTTCGTCCCTAGAGTGACTTTAGGGTCATGTTTAGCGGGTGTGATTTGGGGATGTGATTTCACAAAAATCACGAACTACACCTTGGTCCTCCCACAAGGACCAGGCTATTACTCAAGCTAACTGCCTCCTCGAAGGTCCTTTGAAAATTTGAGCACCCATGTTGTCAAGATCTCGAGCTGCTCTTTCTGCAGTGTCTTGTCAAAACTTTCATCCGAGGTCATCTTGACCCTCAAAATATCGGTTGAAGAAGCACCGGGTGTCAAAACTGAAAAATGCCTTAAATCTCCCAAAATGAAATTGCCTTTCTTCCACTTCAACGATGCATGCACGCCAAAGTATTGCACATTATGGCATTTAGATGGCTCAAAAATTCAAGTATTGTGTCTATATGCCGACCGTAGCGAGAGGTTGGTGTGGAAGTGCCATGCACGCACTCAATCTAGCATCCACAACATCACATCAGAGCCAAATTAATCCTTAGATTTTCTGATATTTGACAAAAAATGATAGGACATGTCGATTTGAGTGCAAATATATGTCCCGTGTGAGGTTATCAACGTGTGTTCTATTGTAAACATGATTGTACACAATGCTACGGTGTTGCTGTATCCTTGGACGCATGCTCAGCCTACATATACTATCAGCAAAAAAATATTGAAGATAAGGTGTTGTTTTGAGTGATTTTTAACATTAGAAAAATTCTGACTTGAAAAGTCCGAGGGATGCATATACAAATGCAATCGGTGTAGATATATGAGGTGGATCCAGGCCAAACCAGGCATCATCTAACTAAGTATAGACCCTGTATAGACCACCTTTCATTGGACGCACCTCCAATTTTGGTTGGCATGCCCAATTAAATTATATTTGAAAATAGGTCCTTGTGGGAGGACCACATTCAAATCTGATCCTCCCACAAGGACTGCGGGATAGTAGCCATTTACTGCAGTTGGAATGGAGAGGGCTGGAAGAGTTGTGCTGCTACCCAACGTGCATGGCTGCAGCAAAACATTGAGGTGACCCCCGGAATCGAAGCTTCCCCTCGCCGTCGCGGAGTCACTCCCACCTGCGAATCTGACAACTTCCGAGGTACCCGCTCCCCACGCCGACAACCTTACCGAATCGGCAACTCCTCCTGCCGTCGAGGTTGGACCCATACCATGGTTCAAAACCATGCTTTTGAATCCAACACCCGAAAACCCCACGCCCGTCGCCGCCAGCCCCTCCGAAATCCAGCCCCCTCCCGTCGCGGACCCGTCCCTACCTGTGGATCCAACACCCGAAGTCTCCGTACCCCACACCGCCACTCAATCCGACACCGTTTCCCCCCCTGCCGCCGCCCAACTGCCTCCCGCCTCCTCGGATACCGCAGCCCCTACCGCCGCGATCTTGCCAACCTCGGATCCAACTCCCCACGCCCCTGCACCCCCTGTGGTTGCAGACACCACCGATCCCCCCTATGTTTGGAAACCGATGGAGGACGCCCCACCCGCGAATAAACAGGCATTCAAAGCTTTTTCAACCATTCACGCGTTACGTGTGGAGAAGTTCCACGATCTCTGCATCGTCACCGGTAGCGACGAGTCCTATTCCGTGAAGACCGGGTGGCAATTCGGGTGCATGGTCACCCACAAGGACATCCCGAGGTCGCGGTTTCTGGCCGGAACCTTGGTGGCGGCTCAAATGAAGAGGGGATGGTTTGTTCTCTGCTGGGGACCGGTCGATGGAAGTGAGAAGGAACAACGGTGCAGCCTGTTACGGCTGAATCGACTTCAACCCATCAAAGAGAAACACACTCCATGTCCCCCAGGGAACTCCGATGAATTGTTCATGAAGGAATGTTGGCGTCTCCAGCAGCTGTACAACTTCTCCCCCACGGAAGAAGGCCAACGACCGGTAAATACTTTACTCAACCCAACCCAATTTGTTTTCTCCATTGCACACACGAACTACATGAAATTTCGGAAAGGTGACTGTGTTTTTTTGGCAGGTACGACCATACAATGCCGAGGAGCAAAAGGATCAAAACCGGTTAAAGTCCGAATTCACGTTGGAGCCCGGAGGCGCCCCCTCCGAGAGGGTGGTTTCAAAGAAGAGGAAGGATCCCCCTTCAGGCAAAACAAGTTCACGCCGGACGCGCGCGCGCGCCCCCCCTCGTTGCACGGAGTCGCGTTCGGTGCAGGAGATCGACCGGGGCGACGAGCATACTTCTCCCGCAGCGGTGGTGGTTCCCCGTCGGCCACGAGATCGCGCCCCCTGGGGTGTTCCACGCACACTCCAGCTCGACGACCCTGTCCCTGCCAGGAATTTTCTGGCTGAGGCGCTCCAAACGGAGCTGGAGCCTTCAAGTCTTCGTGCACGCACACCGCGCGGTACTCCCCGGTCTAGGCCGTTGACGTGGGAAACACAACCCGCCACTCCCGACAATCCCACTCCCGAGTCTGCCCCTGAGTCGGTGCGTGGTGCAAGATTCCACACCCCAGCAACATGGCCTCGCAATTCCCACCAACAACCTAAACCTGGCACCCAACTCCGCTGCTCAACAACCTCCACGGGCGCCGAGCCCCTTGGCAACACTTGCCCCTGCGTCCGATGATGGGGTCTCCCAAGTCGTTGCGCAACTCCAACAGAGCCAGCAGGAATTGCTTGAGCGGCAAGCTGCCGCGCACCAGGAGGAGATGCGCCAGCAGCAAGCCTGGTTTCAACAGCAGTTGGCGACTCTCCAATCTCAAACGGTCCAAGCGCCCCCGGTGCAAGAGCCGTCCGTGACATCGCACCTAGTGCTTCCCCTTGGTGGTGGGGTTCCCAACATTGTGCCTCCAGCTACTATTACTGGTGGCTCGGTGAACTCTGGTCCCGCGTTGTCTTCTTATCCCCTTCCCAACCCGGGGTGCGCCGGGCCTCCCACGCCCTCCGTGACCACGCAATACCCCTGCCCCGCAGGCTCCCAAAGCTACCAGAGGATGCTTATGCCACCTCCCGCGTACCCTACGCAGCTACCCATCCGGTCTCCCTAGTACCCAACTGGGGGGCCTACGTATCCCCGAGGGAGATTGCTATGCAAGATGAGCTCCTCCGCCAGAACGAAACCGCCTACCGTGAGCGGATGCAAGCAATTGAGGACCGTGAACTCGAACTCGCGCGTGCCCGCGCCATTGAACGTTTCAAGCAAGAGCAAAGGCGCTGGGGAGGCTTCTAGGCAGTAGTTCTGCTATCCATTACAGACAGAGAGTCTGACCGAAACATGCAACCTGTATCGCAATGTGCGCATGAGTGCACCTTGCATGTATCATCGTGCGTAGATCTCTTTTGTATGAAGTAATATTACATCTTAAGTATTTGTTGTGCTTGCCTTACTAGAGCTTATTTCCTGGTAGCTAGATTTCCATCTCGGGAGAACTTGGAATTGCACATGTTGCATTTTGTGTTGCATACCCTACGTTTTGTATGGCATATACTTTATTATAACCTTGTGAATAAGTACAAATATGTTAGAATTGTATTCTCCATTTCGGGACCCATTTTCAGAAACAAGAATGTGCAATTAGCGCATGATTCTAGCATCACCGAGCGCTAAACCCTAAATCATCGTTCACATATCAATTTGGATAGGAGCATATCATCACATACAACCTTTTTAAAACTTCTAGACAACTTATATTGTAAAATACAAAAATTATGCAAAGTCTACCAACTAATTTTGCTTACCATCGCGTCCGTGATTTGTTTGAAATTGTTGCACTCTTTCGAGCGACCAGTGGTGGGAGATAATAGAGCTGACTGTTTTCACAAGTTAGCTCTGAAGATCTTGTTACCCCCCTGCGAAATGCCCCGGTTATGGCCGCAGCTTAGGAGACGTGGAAGCGTGGTACGTTTTTTCCAACTCTGAAGAAGCGAAAGATTTGATAGCAAAAAAAGCCCAAGAGTTCCACACAAACCTTTACAAGGGAATGGAAAGCAAGGGCAACGCACCTTTCATTTTGGATGGAGAATCTTTTACCGTGGCCTCTTTCTTGAGCAGAGGGATAATATTGTGGGATACGCGGAAACATCCCTATCCCGACTTTCCCATGCCTGTACGGACGCACTATGCTTGAAACGAAAGCCACAATTCTCGACATATGTATCAAGCCCTGTGCCGTTTAAGGCAGTTAGTTGGAAGAAAGGGTGTTCCTTTTTGCGGTGAACACGCGTGGCATGTCTGGTACAACGACGCCCGCCTTTGTCGCAAGAAAGGCACACCCTAGTGTACTTTTTCGGAGGCTTCCTCATGTTTGCAATAACCAAGTGAACAGATGGGTGGGGGAGAAATAATACAAACGGTGATACTAGACGCATGTGCGTGTGACATATAATCTATTCCCCAGAAAGGGACAGAATTTCTATTCCCCATTTAGCACTTTTCTATTCCTCGAAAACCCCTCTGGATATCCTGAATCATGAGCTGCCACGTAGCACTCGCGCTGGCTGCATGGAGTTGCCATTCACTCGCGCTGAACTTGAATGGCGTGGCACTATCTTCTTCAGAAATAACCAATGATGACAATTCGTCAAATGCCTTACTGCATGACAGTCTTCCATGATGAAAGGCATGCTGCGCCAAATCGCATATGACTCGATGTCACCGCGAATCTACGAATATACGAATCGACCTCCGATCGATCGACCCCCGTTATTGTTTTCCCTCACATGGCACAAGGCGGGATCTCGCGATGATGCGATCTAGCCTACGAAACTTATCTCAAAGTTCGCGGGGCTTCAAAATATGGGTTCAATTCCAGGATGCGAGCCGCACCTACGAGATGAACATCTGCAAGAGTCGCCGACTCTATATCGGATATAAACTTGCAGCAGCGGAACTGCAACGATCGGGGAATTATCAGGGACGAGCCCCCGCTTCACAATACGTCTTCATCATAGATATCCAAACCAAGAAGGAAACAGTCGGTCGACTAAAACGAAAGCGTGCGAAGGGTGCGGGCGTTAAGTGCGTTAAGCCGCAAACTGCCAAATGAAAATGCCATTACTATCACAAAAGGGGTGGATTAAAGTAGGTTATAGGCCAAACCATAATGAATGCCAATGACCGCCGGAGTGGGCACATTCTGCATACATGCACACAGACTGACTGTACACAGACCCTGTCGCCAAAGTGGTTTGCGCCGTCAAATGGATTGTGTAGCCTTATTCCGAAACCTCCCAAATGTGTTGGAGTGCGCAGCGACATCTTTGACCGCTTCTCTTGAGCATGCGATTCGAACAAGCGTATCGATCGCCTGCGCGGTGAAAGTTACGATAGCGCAGAGCGAATTCGCAGACAATCGATGGGAGTGCGTCTGTCGTGGGCCGACACCATCATCTTCTTGCATGCGACATGCGACTTTTTACTATATCATGCAACATGCAGTACGTGTTTAGATGCCGTTAAAATTGGTAGCTGTTGAATAACGAAAGTTGTTGATAGTGGCTCCAACACTACGAAAATGGGCAATGGTGGTGGATTCTTATACTTTCCATGCAAATGATGACTATGTACCATCGGTATCCAAACATAATTTAACTGAATCCCAAGAAAACCAATACCGCGCGGATCCTTATTCGGAGTCCCTTTTAGGGGTGTGGTTAAGGTACATACCTTACATGGCATAATGCGATTTGAGGTTCATAGCGTTCATAAATTTGCGTTGCGCACAGTGCCTGGGTGACTGAAAGGGGCTGTAACAACGGCACGCTTGATGAAAGTGTGCGTCAAAGCGAGTGCTGATCCCATAATACCAATCTTCCCAGGTGCAGTATTAATGCTATAGATCTAGTCTTATTCCTACAAGGGGATACGTGACATTGTACATGCTACCATCATACATATGATGAAAGTGCATCGCCAACTCTCTCATGTTGCCAAAACTGTTATTAAGGCATCACATAAACCTCTGCTCCTTGTGTTTTGGAACCCGGCCAAATCACCTTACTTACCTTACCTTACTTAATCGGCAGCAACGCGCGAATCCCCAACGGGCGGCGATGACCGAAGCTCCGTCCGACGATCGCTGAAGGCAAATGCAAATAAAATGGATGACGATGGCTGACGAAAATTCAGAACATCGCGATGCCATCGCCATCGCGCCATCGCCAACGCCAACGCCCGCGCCATCACACGACGAACAACCTGAAGTAAGCGATGTTCGCGCATACTGACACCACAGCGCGCCATGTCAGCATGACATCGCGACGCCCGCGCCATCGCACGATGAACAACCTGAAGTAAGCGACGTTCGCGCATACTTGCACCACAGCGCGCCACGTCCGCATGGCATCGCGACCCTTTGCATATTTGATGTTAGTAATAACAGGGGCGCGATGGGGATGGCGCGAGCGCGATGAGGCGAGAGGGGGGGAGTCCGCAATAATCACGAATGTTCAGATGATGCATGATCAATGGAGATGGCCTAGTGGAGATTCCCTAGATCGACAAGCCTAGTAACCAACATTTCAGCATGGTCCATTTACATGTCGAGATGATTTTCACGCATTTGGACATTTATAAGCACTCGTATTTGGCAGCAATTTTATAAGGTACATATGGTGAATGTGGGACTGTGTGGCCGAGGGCCTGGATCACTCCATGCATACATGCAGTTCACAATTGGCTGAAGATAAACGATTCAGGTTAAATAGTGAAGGAAACCAATGTTAAGATCATGCAAATGATGCACATCCTCGGCATTCTTAATGCGGACTAACTCTACCTACAGAATGAAATACCGGCAAACTAAACAACCCTTACAAACAGACCGTCCAATGGTCAGGCAGATGCATCCCAATGCATGCGAAGTCTCAACTTATTCATGCGCATACACAGTCCCTGGTTACGTGCAAGCCCACTCTCCAGGTTTAAGGTAGAAGTCTGAATGATGTCACGGCCACACCAAACTTGAGACTGCTATTAGGGTTTCTTCTCAAACAACGCAAACAACCACATTGGCAATCCACCAGCACTGAAGATGGTGGTATCCTGTGAGCATGGCTACCCATGTCCATGGGGGAAACTTCGTCATAATAAAATCATGAACACGCTGTCTTCGATAATCCGAGCAACATGGTCATATTGAGTTCAAATCTTCTTAGGCATCAGCCGCGGCCAACCCACGAAATGTTCACATTACTCCATGTGGCCTCCATACATTCATCAACATCGGCGTACATCTTTTTACCAGATAGGCCTGGACCTTCCTGAACTTCTTAGTCTGGGGCATCCAATCCAAATGATGCATCCAAAAATGCAACTCTGGGCATCCAGAGAATGCATTATCTCAGGACTATTGCTTTATACGCGTTTCTTGGCACGCTTCCACAAAACCCCACAGGTTTGTTCAACGACTCATTTGGCGCACCTCGCTGCGCATCGTCAGCGCACCAGGCGCATGCAAAGGGGGATGTTGGACTGGGACGCGGGTGGATGCCATGCTGACCGCTCGATCTAGGCACATATTGAAATACGCAATGACACCGCATTGCGCCCCGGTGGATGCCATTGACTTTCAACCGCAGGTAAGTATGCAGACGGCGCACGTCGCCACAAACTGTCCCGGAGTTGCGTGCTGTGTGAGTGGGAGGGCACCCTGCTCACTCATGGCGCGGCTCCGGGAGGCAGCCACTCGCCGCACGGGACAGCCACAGCCGCACTCGCCGGGACAACGCGTATCGCATGCGAATTGATGAAAGCGGCTTCATGCTCCCAGTGCAAGGCCCGCGCCATGCCGAGTCGAGAGCGGCTTCATGCTCCCAGTGCAAGGCCCGCGCCATGCCGAGTCGAGAGCGGCTTCATGCTCCCAGTGCAAGGCCCGCGCCATGCCGAGTCGAGAGCGGCTTCATGCTCCCAGTGCAAGGCCCGCGCCATGCCGAGTCGAGCAGCTTCATGCTCCCAGTGCAAGGCCCGCGCCATGCCGAGTTGAAAGCAGCTTCATGCTCCCAGTGCAAGGCCCCCGCCATGCCGAGTCGAGAGCGGTCATGCTCTTCATGCTCCCAGTGCAAGGCCCGCGCCATGCCAGAGTCATGAGCGGCTTCATGCTCCCAGTGCAAGGCCCGCGCCATGCCGAGTTGAAAGCGGCTTCATGCTCCCAGTGCAAGGCCCCCGCCATGCCGAGTCGAGAGCGGCTTCATGCTCCCAGTGCAAGGCCCGCGCCATGCCGAGTTGAGAGCGTGACACAATCCTCGAGCTCTCTAAGAGGGTCGCCCCGGTAAGAGGGTCACCTGAGTGATCTGGTGCGATGCGGAGGGACTTGAACAAGCCATTCCTAGCCCAGGGAGTACTGTCGATTTGGTTATACTGAGAGGCTTGTGCAGAAGTGGGATACTTTTGGCCGTTTCGCGCTTCTATATGCATCGGGTAGGCGTTCTCAAACTTCCACACCTGCAACGCTCCGGCACAAGGTCATTCAAGCCATGGAGGCGCCGAGGAGAATGACACGATGGGCAGCAGATGCACCGCTGATTGAGATCAAGAACCCGGAAGCCAAAGAACAGGGCGCTCAGGGCTGAGGGCGGGGCGCATGAGAACGCGAGTGCTGCAGAGGGACGCGATTGGCCAGCGCGCGGGAGGGTGCAAGCAGCCCCATATTAATCAGCCACGAGGGTGCGGCGCAGGGTAATGGCGCGGCCCAGTGTAGAGCCTCTAGTACATCCGTGAGGGCAAGCATCGGTGGCTACCGTCTCGCAGCTCGGAGAGACCTCCCATATGAACCACAATCCGGAATTCTCGGTGGTCTGTGCTCCCCCCACCCCCATTCCCCCGCCCCGCCGAGTCAACCCATCTCCCGCATCCCCTGCCGCGAACGCCAGTTCCGAGGGCCTCGCTCCTGCGAGCTCGCCACCGCAGGGCCACGTGGCGCCATCTGCATCGGAGGGAGCCCCTTCACATTGTGATCCGCCTCACGGCGCCCACGAGCTCCCTTTAAAACTCCACTTGCAGAACCCGTGCACAAGCATGTCTTCATGAGCGAGGGATCTTGTTCAGAGCGCCGCGCATCTACCACCATCTCTTCCTTCACCAGGGCCTCTGTGCCCCTGGAAGATCTCCAGAAAGGGTGAGAAGTGCGAGCCTCTCACGAACGACTCGAGGGCTGCTTCCCGTCCCCACACCTCGAAGTCACCTGACGAGCAGCGGCCATTTGGCGGCCCCGCACTTCGGCTCGCCAGGAAGGTGGCCGCCAATTGGCTGCCCCGCACCTCCTCTCACCAACTGCCTGGTCACCGCTTGTTCGCGCAGTATCTACCCTGCCCCGTGCTCACTTATTCTTCGCCCAGTACTTTACTTGCCAGCCGCGTGGTCGCTGCTCGCCCGTCCCACAGCTCCTCAGGAGCCATGACGTAGTGTCATGCAGCTCCGGGCTTGTGAGTCGATGCCAGCCGTCACCTCGAGCCCAGAGATTCCCCCGTTCTTTCCAGGGATGACGCGAGCCGCGTGCCCACACGTCAGCACGGTGTTGCCATTGGGGAGGCGCTGCACGCCACCGAATCGCTCGCACTGCAGCCACTGATCGATGTAACACTTCCACGATAACTTTGCTGGATGCGGTTTGGTGGCGCTTAACCTGACGCAGTCGCCCCTCCCCAACCGCCCAAAGGCGCACCGGGCCGCATCAGAGGGCTGCGATGCCTCCGCCCGGGGGTCCGTCTGATGCTGCAGGACGCTGGAGGCTCTGCGGAGTGTGAAGCCAGGGCTGGGGCCCAAAGTAAGGGCCAGAGAGTGCTCGGAAACTCCCGAGCGCCACGGCGAGCTGATGGATCATGCAGCATATGGGGCGCTGGGAGGAGGGCACCCACGTCCATTTGCCCGTGGCGCGATCGACTGCCGGTTTGAACTCCTTAACCCCTGATTTGCATGGACAGACTTCATGCACCCCGGCCTGCACGATCACCCCGCCCTGCGTTTGTCTCAGGGCTGGGCCTGAGATTGAGATTGAGAATTGGCCGTGCTCCCATACTCGCCCCTACCAAGATATGCCCTCGATGTTCTCCCTTCGCTATGCGAGGCACGCTGTATTGCTGTTTGACATGCTTCGGCTGCCCGTCTTCCAATATCCCAGTCATGTCCGCCCATCTTCTGTCCAAGTGACACTCCACAGCTCTCCCTCCCCTCCTTCCCCCTCCTCCGGCAGTTTGACACCCCTGTCATCCCACCTTTCCTGTGGACAATTCCATTGCTCCTAACACGTCGGTACCTTACGCAAAGCCCGCGTGGTGATGCCACTCTGTGGCCTGATCCCCATAAGTGCTCCTCTCACCACCCGTGACAACCCCATCGGCATCTCCCTACCCATCAGGCCCCTTCTCCCGCTCCCCCTCGAGACATTGCAATCGGCGGTCGCCTGTGGTCATCTTCTCCTGGTCTTTCCACCTGAGTGACACTGAATAACCGATAGGGGCGCACAGCATCCAACAGAAAGCTGTGCGCGTGCCATAGACTGCACCTTGGGCCCCCTCGTTCAGCTATCAGCAACCTGCCGCAATGGGGGCAAGGAGAGGTTGGGGGCCGCGCCTCCCGCAAGCCTTTGATGTTGTATTTGTCGAAAAAGGTGTTGCGATGGTTTTGGCCGTTCTCAAACCATATGATATTCCCTGTCCACCCAGTCCCGGCTCCGCCTGCTTCGGACCGAACTGCATGCGGAGTGGGCTTGCGCTAGACCTCGCATCTGAAGACACTGCGAATGCACCGGAGCATCGTGGCTGCTCCTCAACTTGCGAAGATGGCCCCGTCTCGCCTCGCCGCACCACGTTCTCAGAGCCGGATCGTCGACTTGCAACGGCGCCCCTTGACCGCTCTGCCGCGATCAGCACTCTCGCATGCGGCCGGCTCATTTGGGGGGAGACCTCTCATCTCTGCCCGAAATGCGCATCAAAACAATACTGCCAAACTTGCATGGCAAAACCGCTTGCTCCCTACCTTTTCCTAATACCTCATGAGGTTCCCTCTTCATCTCTATCCCCTCCGTCCGCGCCACCTCTTCAATACTCCATTAGGTTCCCTCTTCATCTCTATCCCCTCCGTCCGCGCCACCTCTTCAATATGACATGACATGACATGACATGACATGACATGACATGACATGGCATGGCATGACATGACATGACATGACATGACATGACATGACATGAGGATGGAGTGCCAAAGAGGGAAGAAGGGGGTGACAGGTTGGAATACACACCGGCCCCCGGAAGGCCTTTGGGAATCATATTCACGTTGTGGCCATGGATCTGCTTCAAACCACGCTCCGATATCCACTCCTGCCCAGGACCCGGCCCACGCGGGTCAGACTGCGCCCCGCATGCTGGCGCCTCCGGTCAAGAACGCATCTGCTGGGAATGCGCCAACGACGCGTGCTGCGGAAACCGCGGGAGGCAGAGGCGAGCCTGCGGAGTGCTCACGCCTCGCCAAGGTCTGCTCAAGTTAAGATGCGCGCGCCCGCCGCAAATGAGGGTGTTACCTTCGTCATGAAGCCATCTTGGTCCACCCTTTGGCCTTGTGGAGTGGAGTAATTCCAGCCGGACCCGCGCATTGTCTCCGCGTTGCCATATCTGTCCCATGACACACATCCCCACACAGACACACGCGACCCATGACGCACCACATCTCATGACGTCGCACCTGTGCCATGACGCACCACGTGTGCCATGACGCATGATGTCCCATGACGCACCACGTGTGCCATGACGCACCACGTGTGCCATGACGCATGATCTCCCATGACGCACCACGGTGCTATGACGCACATGTCCATGACGCACCACGGTGCCATGACGATGATGTCCCATGACGCACCACGTGCCATGACGCATGATGTCTCATGACGCACCACGGTGCCATGACGCATGATGTCTCATGACGCACCACGTGTGCCATGACGCATGATGTCCCATGGACGCACCACGTGTGCCATGACGCATGATGTCCATGACGCACCACGTGTGCCATGACGCATGATGTCCCATGACGCACCATGCTATGACGATGATGTCTCATGACGCATGATGTCTCATGACGCACCACGTGTGCCATGACGCATGATGTCCCATGACGCACCACGTGTGCCATGACGCACCACGTGTGCCATGACGGCATGATGTCCTCATGACGCACTCACGTGTGCTATGACGCATGATGTCTCATGACGCACACGTGCCATGACGCATGATGTCTCATGACGCACTAATGCAAAGCTGGGCGACGCATGATGTCTCATGACGCACCACGTGTCATGACGCATGATCCCATGACGCACCACGTGCAGACGATGAATGACGCATATGACGCATGTTGTCTCATGACGCACCACCTGTGCCATGACGCATGATGTCTCATGACGCACCACGTGTGCCATGACGCATGATGTCCCATGACGCACCGTCAAGCCACGCCCCACACACGATGCGCCCTGGTATTATCGCGCGATCATCATGCCAACCTGGAGAGACGCATTCTCCCATTTTCAAAAGCAACTCAAAGCGTCTTTCCCAGCCAATGAGCCTGGCAATGCACGCCCACGTTTGTCTGGAAGCACCACCGAGCACCACTGTCGCACCCAAGCATGGACCTACACAGGCTGCACATGCTGCCCCCGGGCTACCCCGCAAACCCAGACAGCCGTCGGGATCATTGCTCCTCAAACAGACTCTCGCAAAAGGTTGGTTATGTTGCTCACCCCGAAGTGGATATGCATTAGGGCAGAGACTTGCCTGTACAGGATATGCATTAGGGCAGAGACTTGCCTGTACAAGATATGCATTAGGGCAGAGACTTGCCTGTACAGGATGTCGCCGCCCTTGCCACTTTTGCCCCCAGCGTGCTTGCTAGCCTCCTCAGTGGTGGTGGAGTGATCGATTACATATAACTCGCCCTTGTTCATTGAATTGAAAATGATCTGAAGGTCAATATCATTCCCACCAGCATCCCATTACCAACCCGCCCTCCGACAGGGGAGCTGCAGGTCATCCTGGGTTCCCCGCGCTCCTCTCTGCCGTCACCCACTGGCATCCCATCACAACGCTGGGCTCCAGCAGCTCGCCCTTGACCCCTCCCTCTGCTGCGTCACCCACAACGCGGAGCACCTGCAGCTCGCCCTTGACCCCTCCCTCTGCTGCGTCACCCACAACACGGAGCACCTGCAGCTCGCCTTGACCCCTCCCTCTGCTGTGTCACCCACAACGCGGAGCACCTGCAGCTCGCCCTGACCCCTCCCTCTGCTGCGTCACCCACAACACGGAGCACCAGCAGCTCGCCCTTGACCCCTCCCTCTCCCCTGTCACCCACTGGCATCTGAACATAACACTGGGTGCATGTAGCTCGCGCTCGCCCTTGACCCCTCTCCAGTGATGCCTCCCATCAATGCAGTGCCCAAGCGCACACAGCACGAGGGCAAAAGGAAACGATGACCCGCCGCTATGAGGAGGAATGCGGGGTGGGTAGAAGTTTCTGGCCCAGCGCCTCCTCGCAACGGAAGGCAGATACGGGAGGAAGCTGCCAGGCAGACGCCATCGTGAGGGAAAGCATCCGCAAACAACCCGCCTGCGCGATTGTTGCATGCAACCTCCGTGCACCACGTGAACTGTTCTTCGACAGCGGGAAAGCAAGTGATGGCAGTAATGCAGTCCAGTCAAAAAGATCGATACCTGGTCGAGGTCCGCGATGTAGTCCAGGCTATTGATGTGAAGCATCTGAGGCTTCCCTGGGTTTAATTGTAGCAATGAAGGGTTGTAGTCGATTGCATAGTTCGGGTCAATCAACTGCGGATTCTCAATTGGTTGCCCGTAGTTGTCTCCTGAGGGATTGCGATCCTACACATGACACGGCAGCATCCGAAAGACAGAGTGAGCTTCGCCCGTTATCCGTTATAACCTTGTGATGCGGGTGTGCTGGTGTCGATCAGCTTTAGCAGAGTGGCTGGGATGCCAGCCGGGAGCTCTCCAGGAAAGCTTCGACCACCGAGGGAAGCCCAGCCTCAGTCTGCGAGCCTGACGTCAGCGCGGAAGTGAGGAAGGATCCAGCGAGGCATCCGCACCTGCACCAAGTGGTCGATGCTCCACCACTCCCATACAGCCTCGCAGGATTCTGCACTAGATTTATGGGCTCGCAACTCTACGATACCATCGATCACGCAAAGTCCCTGTCCACACACCGCAAATGCGCATCGCGTCGGAGAACGCACGAAGCAGTATGTATGCCATCGCTGTTGCGAAAACTCGGTGTCAATAGAATAGTGAAGGAACAAGACGTATATTCGGTGCGGAGGGCGCCAGGCGAGGGGAGTTCGGCGCAGGGTGCGCGCAGTGAGTGGCGGGGTCCAAGGCGTGCGAGGTGGGGAACGGACTCGGCGGCGCAGACGAGCGCGGGGCAAGGGACCGCGTCGAAGTAAGAGGCGCTAAGCGAGGACTGAGGCCGGGGAAGGGCGGACACAGAAAACGAAAAAGAGGGCATGTTTCGAAGATGGATCGCAAGAGACTGAGGAACTATATTTCGAGGAAGGAGCCCCCTCGTCGCCTCGAGGGGGCGCTCCACACGGGCTTCGGGTGGCGCCGCATGTGACGTGACGCTGTTCGTGGCGTACCCCTTCTGTATTCCCGTTTTTACCCCCCTTCGTCCGCTCGCGGACGGCCTTCCCGAAGCCGCGTGTATCATCCCAGCCCGCTTCTCGGCACCGCGACCAGGGCACAGACTGCCACACCGCCGCCAAGTAGTGCCCATTTGGCAATGCAACCAAATCATGATGAGTCGATCTAGACTCATCACGGTAAATGCACGATTTTACGACGTTGCTATCCCAGTCGACTTCTTCAACAAGCCCGGCCACATCGTAAGTTTCTTCGGCGATGTCACCCTTTTTCGGAAGGTACGCGCTGCGCAGCAGTCGTCCGTCGCTTAGCAAAATCACGACTTTGGAGGCAGCGTTCTTGTGGAACCAACGATGCTTCACCTGTGACGAACCCAAACTCCTGAGCGATAAGCACGGGCTCCCGTATCGCAACGCTTCCCGTGTGAGTATCTAGTGGCTGTTGAGGTCTAAGAAGTGAAAAATAGGAGGCGTGCGCAGGGCACGCTCACCTGTCCCTGAGCGTCGATCAGGTCCGTCCAGTGTTTTCTCTCTTCGGATAGGAGGGTGTAGCCACGCGTTTCAGTATCGCTTGTTTCTATCGCGTGAGACATATCGCAAAGAGCGTTTTCATTGCTTCTCCCTGCCGAAACGGCCCCTAAGGTTTTGGAGTCGGCTGGAACGGACGCGAGGTCGCCTTCTCCCGAGGCGGAAGTTCCCTGGCGGAGTACCGACGCGACTATCACGAGTGATAGCAAACCCACACACATCACTGCAATGGAGTAGACTTTTTCCCGGAGGAAACTCGGGAGAGGGCCACTTCCTACAGGCACAACGTCATCTGTTGCACCATAAACGCGGTGCCGGGGAGAGTCCTCTGCACTCCGTTCTCCATACGTCGGATTTCGGAAGGGTTTTCGGTCACCAATCGCTGCCAATTCGCTACTGGAAGTCATTTCTTTGTCGACAGTGAGTCAGGGAAATTCAAGGCTTTTTCTCATCTCTCTGTGCGGTGCTGCCGCTACGCTGCACGTCCTGTCGTTACCGTACGGGTGCCCGCTCGCTTGTAAAGACGACAGACAGTTCCCTGACCGACTTCCGCACCGCACCCGTGCACATAAGCGTGACACAGCTGTAATAGGCGGGTGTGACACAGTACCCTTATCTCTATGACGGTCCGGTTTTTTTCAGCCTTGCGACCCACGTACGCGTAAGACCCGAACCCTGAGAGCCGGCCTGCATTTCGAACCTCCCCACCCTGCCCCCCCGCCAACCACCCCAAAAGTATTATTTCGCCACTCTTCTAGTGTGTTGGGACACCTCGCGCGCCGCACGAATCGAAGCGGTTCGCTCGCTACGCCCTGCTCCGTCAGCGCAACCATGCTCGGGCCACACCCCCTCCAATGCCCCCACCTACCACGGTCTACATCAACAACCTTTTGCACTAGAATTAGGGGTGTGCCGAGCCTCCATGTGGCAAGGCGCGGTAGTCCCACATCCCACCTGATGTCCTTCGTCATCCCCACCATGCATCTTGCCTTGGCCATCGAGCTACACGCCGCTACAGCACGCCAACTGCACCCTACCTGTCGTCCCACCAATTCTGGGGGGTGGACCGTCATAGAGATATCCTGCCCTAGCCCCCCTTCGAAATCGGCGGATCGATGGGGCTCCAAGCCACCCCAGCGGTCGAGTGACCCTTCAGGGCATGTGTTACATTGTTTTCGATGCACATGGCACCACGAGACCGAGTTTGGATTCATTGGCCATATCTCTATGACGGTCCGGTTTTTTTCAGCCTTGCGACCCACGTACGCGTAAGACCCGAACCCTGAGAGCCGGCCTGCATTTCGAACCTCCCCACCCTGCCCCCCCGCCAACCACCCCAAAAGTATTATTTCGCCACTCTTCTAGTGTGTTGGGACACCTCGCGCGCCGCACGAATCGAAGCGGTTCGCTCGCTACGCCCTGCTCCGTCAGCGCAACCATGCTCGGGCCACACCCCCTCCAATGCCCCCACCTACCACGGTCTACATCAACAACCTTTTGCACTAGAATTAGGGGTGTGCCGAGCCTCCATGTGGCAAGGCGCGGTAGTCCCACATCCCACCTGATGTCCTTCGTCATCCCCACCATGCATCTTGCCTTGGCCATCGAGCTACACGCCGCTACAGCACGCCAACTGCACCCTACCTGTCGTCCCACCAATTCTGGGGGGTGGACCGTCATAGAGGTATTACCACTGTTTTGAGGATGCGGTGTCGGGGAGCGACACGAGCGATTCGGTATCATGGGCCATGGAATTTTTGTTTATTTTAGACGTCAAAAAGCTCCCATTTTGGTCATATACCATGTATTATGGGGCGCTTTGGGGGCTCTACAGATCACATGAGCACGCACTGCGATAAGGTAGGTGTGTCACCCTTATTACAAAATAGAAATCCATGAATGATAACCCCATAGTCGGTTGAAAAGTTCATATATAGGAAGGTTTTGGAGCCATTGGGAACCCCTGGGACTAATTTGACCGATATTGTGTCATGGGCACCTTGCGGTTGCCCGCAGCGGTTGCCCGCTAGCGCGGGCCTCCGGCCGTCCTGGGCGAGATGCACCCGCCGGCGTCACCCGGCGCGGGTGGGCCCCCGGGGCGCTCATGAAGCGAGGCCAACGCTTACACTCTGACTTTACTTTTAGTTTGACGTGTACAAAACCCTAATAACACCTGCGAGGCCGCCACGCAAGTCCCCTCAGGCGTTGCGAGCCCACCCGCTGAGATCGTGGGTGAAATTCCGAAATCCGCCATGGGTTTCGTAATAGGGATTCCTACGCGTTCGTCCCCACCAATTGCGATCCGCAGGGAGTGTGGGCCTCTATAGGCGGATGTTTTGGACCCATTGGGACCCCCTGGGACTAATTTGACCGATATTGCGTCATGGGCACCTTGCGGTTGCCCGCGCGCCGTCCTTGGCCAGATGCACCCGCCGGCGTCACCCAATCAAGGTTTTAAAGTACTTGTTGTATAGCGCTATGCATACACAATCACCGTGTCACCACGGAGACTATTCTTTACAATAGATATTCATATGGAGAGATGATATGAGTGAGACATACGACGGTCATATGGCAACGACAGATCGAGAGTGTACCATTATTACTGATTGTACCCTTATTACACAGGGGGGAATGGTGATCTTGCACCACCCAGTTCAGGCGTTGTACCGCGATGGGGTTCAACCCATACTAGAATGTCCTAGTGACACAGTGAAAACGCTGAACGCCGTAGGGTTTGAGCGAGGCAATCGGGTATATCAAAAGATAGAATGAATACACGACTCTCAGGCTATCTAAGCTCCGAGGCCGTCACTAGGCAATCGTATCGGGTGTCACAGTCTAAGCTACCGAAGTCGAACTACTGAGTACAGGTAGGAAGTCACTGTATTGTCATTGTCACTGTCATACGTCATACGTGGTACTGAACTATTGAATCTCAGCACACCACCTCGGCTGAGGTGGCACAAGAATGTGAAACAGGTAGCTAATGCAAACTAAGAGGTCCCCGTCCACGGATCAGAACAACATCAACCAAAGGGCCGACCTGCCGCCATCCCCGCTTCCGGCTAACCCTCTAAACCGAATGCTAAAGTACTAGTATATGCATGCCAACTAGGTGGACTGCCACAAGGATATGAAAATAGTAACTGGTCTCCGCCAGATCTCGCTCCCCGATAGATACTCTCATCCGATGCTGCTCAGCTCGACGGTCAACCAGTACTCGAGGTCATAGAAGATGTCAAAGAAGTACAGGATGTAGTCAAAGGCCAGAATCCAGTCAGATGTGCTTAAGGTCAGAGTAGAGCTGTCGGTGTCTAAGGTCTCATAGGGCAGGTCATAGGTACCAGTCTGTCCACGAACACAAAGTCCAGTCCAGGAGGGCACCACGTCAAAGGGCATCAATCCAGTCAGACCAAAAAGACCCCTTGCCCGACCGCTGCCGGCTCATAGGCCTGCAGCTCAGCCGGACAGAGGACCAGAGAACCTAGGAGTCACCCGCACCACTGGGGCGCGGGCGGATCACGTCCATGAAGGACTCGATCATGCTGATGATCACCCGCACCTTGTCCTTGAGGCCAGGAAGAGGCTTGGTGAAGATATCAGCCAGGTTGAGCAAAGTATTGATGTATACAGGCACTAGGTACCCAGCACACACCCACCCCCGAAAGCAGTGAAAACGGATCAGCACGTGCTTAATCTTGGTGGATAGCATGACATTCCTCAGGATGGAGGAGGCCGCCTGGTTGTCAATCATGACAGCCACCGGGAGCTCCAACCTGGGAATGAAGGGTCCAGAGGTACCATACATGCCGGACCGCTGAGAGTGGTACTCCCGCGGACCGTCCTCATAGCCCGTGCCGTCAAATGGCACCGGCACCGCATGAGGCAGGGCATACAGGCTGCTGTCAGGAACAGGCTCAGCCTCCCGATAGTGTAGGGGGGAGGCGGGGCCCATCCACCAAGGCTATTCATGACTACTACGGTATGATTAGTCGCTTGAATAGTCGTTTTTTTGTACTATTCAAAACATGAGTTCGAGAGTTGCCGTACTACTCAAGTCATGGCTTGGGTGGGCATTGTACTACTCAAATCATGACTTCGATGACCCGTGTACTAATCACAAAATGACTACTATCATGACTACTACGGATAATTTTTACGTACTGTCAGTCGAGTGTTACTCCAGCTTGCTGTTCACGTTCGCTCTTCACTTTCACTCCGCAGCCGCTCGCTATGCCACGAAAACGTAAGGCCTCCAGAATTCAGCAGACTCTCGACATAACGAAATATCCTTTGCTAAAAAACCGCTCGAGCATGTAGGAAAGCAGATACGGCTCCCAGGGTCTTTTGGACTTTAGCTTCAGGTCCCGTGTGCGAGGAGGAGAGAAACAGCACTTTCTTGTGCACGATCAGGGAATACTCAGCCGCGCATGCAATAGCTGGAGAAGTCGCGCCTTCGCAGGCGTTTCAAGTGCAAGAAATGGGACGCAAGTGGTACTGGTAGCCTCGAGCCTGGTGATTCTAGTGGAGAGATCTTTTGGATTAAATACCCAATGCCGTTTCTGGAGTACTTCTATGACACTTTTCCTTTGGATGATGAGGGAAAAGATAATGTGCCCGTCCTGGAATCGGTAGCTTCGGGCGTTGTTTCTGGTCGACACCCAAGCTTTCCTCACCTTGCATTTCCAAATGCTGAAGTTTACAAGTTTTTTTGCAGTTGTTTCGGATAAACTAGTTGAATTGGGACCGAAAGCAGGGCAGTATGCGACAGAGTTTTCGTGCACAATTGTACAGAGCGATGGAACTACTTGATGAAAATCGACATCTCGTGATGTAGCACGATACATCGAGCATATGATGGCTTGCTGAGCTCACAACACATACACCTATCGTGCCAAACACTCATCATCGGCATATCCAGACCGGAACCCAAAAAGCGTAGGGTATTTTATGGCATTCGTGAAAGTGCGGAAGGCGGTGAGCAAGTGAGGATGGCACTGTAAAATCGACATCTCGTGATGTAGCACGATACATCGAGCATATGATGGCTTGCTGAGCTCACCACACATACACCTATCGTGCCAAACACTCATCATCTCCGGCTAGAGCGTAGAGCGCTAGAGCCATGTAGGGCCCAACACCGTGCTCAAGCCTCAAGGTGGGCATAAGCAAATTTTGAGGGGGAATCTAGTGTTTTAGTCATGAATACGTGAATAAATCGTGAGTTGGCCGCATGTGGTACTATTCAAGTTATGATTTCACGCCGCCCGCCGTACTACTCAAGTCATGACTCAGCAGGGAAGCGCGGTACTACTCAAGTCATGAGTACGACCGAGAGAACACTATTCAAGTGTAGTCATAGTAGTCATGAAGAGCCCTGGGCCCATCTGACCATAACCCATAGCATGATTCTCGAAGAACGTGGCCGCTCTCAGCATCCAAGAAGTGTCAGCTGCAGGGAAGGCCGTAGACAGAGCCAGAGCAGACACACCCGGCTCCTGCTGCGTGATTCTGATAAAACCGAACATCTCCACAATCATATGGATAGCAGACATGGCCCGCTGTCCAACCACAGAGGCAGCCACATACTCAGATCCAGTGGAGGACATCTCAGCATCGGTCTGGCGGGCACACACCCAATGAAGCACCATGCCGTTGAGGAACACAATGCCTCCCGAGTAGGAGAGGCACCCGTTGAGCTTGTCACGAGCATGGTCAGCATCCGAATACACCTGTATTGTGAGCACAGAAAGCGGTGCACTGGGGTAAGCATAACGGATACGGTAGTGCCGTGTGAAGTAAAGATACTGAGCCGCTCTCTGAAGTGCCTCCCAGGCCTGAGCTGAGGGGCACGAGGAGAACTGTGCCAGATATATGACTGAGTAGTAGACATCTGGCCTGGTGCACCGTGCAATCCACAACAGGGACCCGAGCAGTGAGAGGTACGGGGTGACAAGGGTGAGTGGCTACTGCCCGACGGTCCTTGTCATAGGACCGGAAATCGCGTCCGGTTCTATCACAAGGACCGGAGCTTCGAGATTTTTTTGGGGGCGTTCTCTTGACGGTCAGAGACCCTATCTTCCGTATCTTAGTACCCTTAGGACCTAAACTTAGTACCAATATGCGCCACGTACCTTATATCGTCATATCATGCATATATCCAATGCATTTGTACAAGGCACCCTACCATTTTTGGGTTGCAACTCTTGAAGGACGGTGATAAATACCTCTTATATTTTCATAATTTTTATCCAATCGAATTTGGCGTCTGATCAGTTTGTCAACCTACCAATTTGAACCCTAACATAATATCCAATCATGCGCAAAAGATTGTGCACGTTTTCGATACATATTGGTTCATATATACACCTTGAAGTTTGGGTTTGGGGTTGAAACCCTATCTTTTTGCTAAATTTCACACCTTATTTCTAGGAAGGGAATCTGCCCTTGATGTGCAAATACGAGCGAGGATATACTAGAATTTTCATCCTGCACGTAAAAGTCTTATTCCAAATATATATAATGAATTTTTGGACGCTTTACATCACTGAAAGACGGGCTGATATGACTTGTATGCATCGGCAAAGTTAAAGAGGTGCGGGTTTTTTAATCACCGATTTTCAGGAATTCTCATATTTCTATGTGTGGACTTAGTGATCTATATTTGTGGGCATATTATGGGTTTCCAAGGTAGCGCTCATGATATATATCATAAACAGGTCCCAAATATGTTAGGTTTGGGTGCTATGCGCATTCTAAAGCCATTTGATGAGTGAACGAAGCTCCGCCCTTTCCGGTCCTTGTGATAGGACCGGTCATTTTAGTTAAATTCAAGCGATGCTACCCCCACTAGTTCCACCATCTCCCCACATGCCCAAATCGAGTATACCGCCCAAACCACGTTCAAGATAAATCCTTTGACACCTAAAAATGATGCCCAAGCACTCATATATCAAGTATATCTAAAAAACGCACTTGCTAGCCCGAATTCAATACGGTCCTTGTCATAGGACCGGACCGTCGGGCAGTAGCCATGAGATCAGGGTGCTCCGGCTTCTGGATAACGAGGTTCACATCCATCGGATTGTGAAAGGTTTTGGCCGGAAGCTTGAACTTGGACATGAGCTCCTTGATATGCCTGGTTTGGGACAGTGCAATGCCCCTGCCACCGATCATATATAGTCAACCGCAAGCTGCAGGACGGCTGTCATACGGCCAAGATTCTTGCTCTTGAATGCCGCCTACCTGGAAAGCTGCCCAGAAAGCTTGGTGGAATGCATCATCACATGTCAGCCCGAAGTCATCCACGTAGACAGCCACGAAGGCTACGAACACAGAGGTCACAATATAGTAGAGGCACGGGTCATATGTGGACTGGGTGAAGTGCATTCCCTGATAGGTGAAGGACTTCATGAATGTGTTGGCCAGCTTCTGCCAGGATGCACCAGCCGTCCGTAGCCCGTAGAGAGCATATAGCAGCTTGGCATAGTCATATTTGCCCTTATACTTATATCCAGAGGGGAACCGCACATATATAGGAACCTCCAGACGGGCATGAACAAAGGCCTGAGTGACGTCAAAGTGATAGACCATAACCCCCATACCCGCAACGATAATAGACAGGATGAAGAGAAGGCGGAAGGTGGGCAGGTCTGCGCTACCGTGCACGCAGTCTCAGCCTGGGTGTAGCCCCAGTGCCACGTGGCCGCCACGGCCATCCGAGCTTTATGAATTTGGACGGGTGGCAGGCCATCCCGTGGCTTCCAGAGTTTGTTCAGCACAAAGATGGTGCTGGTGGCAATCTCACCGTCCGGAAGCTCCTCGACTGGCTCTATCTTACCCTGGTCAATCAGAGGCTGCACCTCCCCACCGGTAACAGCCTCCTTCCACTGTGCCCCATCAGGCATAGACAGTGCCTGGCGGTACCCACCCGGCAGTGGCAGATCAGGGGCCGCAGTATGGTATAGGCGCTCGGCGAGGTCAGTAGAAATATGACAGAAGCTGAGGGTGCCACTGGCAGGCAGTGCACCGACCGTGTCCTCTGGTGGGACCACATAGTGCGGAAGGAGCTACTGGTCATGCTCCGGGTGGTCGGAGAAGGGAAGGTGGCAAGCACTGTGGGTATCAGGGAACACCACCAGGCTGGCACGGAGGTCCATGGCATGGGCACGTGGGGCAGCCACATCACCGTAGGGCATAGGCCGGAAGAGCACCCCATAGGACCTGGACCGCCTCATGTCTGTCGAGACAATGAGCGCCGGATACAGCGGATCACCGCGGGCCTCCTGAGCCGTAGCCAGAGTCCAGAGCGGGTAGTATTGGTTGACACAGTCAATGACCCTGCGGCGGTCCAGCCAGTGGACCAAGTCAAACCAAGCAGTGCCTGCAGGGTCAGCCATGACGTACTGCTGGGCTGTGGTTCAGACATGACATGACATCGATGCCCCGAAGACGCTCTCCAATTATTTTTGTGACCTCCGGTAAAGGCGTCTTGCGTCACTGCGTCACACGACATTCGGACGAACCCATCCCGTCACCAGCAGACGTGTGCTGCATTCATTTGGAATAATAATGGAATCGATTCTGATCGGCGAGACGATCCACTATTGCCAAGTGGCACCTGTACAAACACGTTTACCTGGTTGTATGCATTTTCTCGAATTAAATCTATGACGGTTAGCCCCCACACGGGTGTGGGCAGGTCGGTACCACCGAGTTCACTGCTTGTGGCGGGCTCTAGCGCGACGTAGATGGCAAGGGGCAGGTGCCCACTTGCGAAGAACATAAGGTGGGAGGTGTGGAGTGAATTTGGGAGCAAGGGCTTGCCCTGTGCCGCCCTAATTTTAGTGCAAAATGGTGTTATATAAGGTTGTCGAAAGTGGCCCGTAGGGGGGGGCTGGGGCTGATTGGTTGAGGTGACTAATCTGGCCGCATAGGCCGAATCACTTCGATTCAAGCGGCGTGTAAAGCATCCCAAGATGCTAGAGGGTTGCCGAAATAAAGTATTTGGGGTGGTTGTTGGGGGGGGGCAAGGTGAGAGCTTAAATTCGAGGGCACATCTGAGGGCCTCGGTGTCACGCGTGAATGGTACCAAGGCTGCCAAAAACCCGAACGTCATAGAGATATCAGCTCCGGATTGAAAGTGGGAATCCTAGCGGCATGTGCATCACAAATGATGTAAAACATGTCCCAAAGGTTCACTCGACCCCTGGGGGGGCTTGGAACCCCGTGGATCCGCCATATTTGGGGGAGGGGCTGGGGAACGATATCTCTATGACGGTTAGCCCCCACACGGGTGTGGGCAGGTCGGTACCACCGAGTTCACTGCTTGTGGCGGGCTCTAGCGCGACGTAGATGGCAAGGGGCAGGTGCCCACTTGCGAAGGACATAAGGTGGGAGGTGTGGAGTGAATTTGGGAGCAAGGGCTTGCCCTGTGCCGCCCTAATTTTAGTGCAAAATGGTGTTATATAAGGTTGTCGAAAGTGGCCCTGTAGGGGGGGGGCTGGGGCTGATTGGTTGAGGTGACTAATCTGGCCGCATAGGCCGAATCACTTCGATTCAAGCGGCGTGTAAAGCATCCCAAGATGCTAGAGGGTTGCCGAAATAAAGTATTTGGGGTGGTTGTTGGGGGGGGGGGCAAGGTGAGAGCTTAAATTCGAGGGCACATCTGAGGGCCTCGGTGTCACGCGTGAATGGTACCAAGGCTGCCAAAAACCCGAACGTCATAGAGGTAATTGGGATATTAAATCTTCCCAAAATTAAAGATGATGACATATAGAGCCACTGTTTAGAGTTGAACTATAAGATTTATAGTTGTAAGTGTGTCATCAATCATAGATATCTTTTATATCGTGACACTTTGTAGAGTGACTCTTTGTAGAGTGACTCTTTGTAGCCTAGCCTTCGACAACCCGGAGTGCCGGAGAGCAACGACTGACCAATGGTAATGTTTGGAGGTTGTCTTGTGACACCCTCCAAGATGCAGGATTGGTCGTGCAGTCGAAATGTCAAGTTTTGAAACGACAGATGACTGTAATTACCGTTCGATCGCGATTTAACCTGCTCCCGAAGGTCTCAAGCGCAGGCAAACGATAACGAAAGATTTCCAGAGTCTTTCCTCTAAGTCTTTGTAAGCGGTTTCCTTTCACGGTGCTACCAAACTGCGTAACTATGTAATAGGATATTCATTTCCGACAAAAGTGCTTCCATGAAAAATATGACGTTCAACAGAAATATCCACGTTTGCATCCCATAAGTTTCCCGAGGGTTTGTTGTTCTATGCAGGCAGCGCGCGAACATGTGCTTGAGGGATCTTGGGGCGCTTGCTCGACCTCTCAGACCTTTTATCTAATATGTTTTGAGTGTTCGTGCCGTCGCGGCGTTTACAGTGTACAATATGCGTGATTATTATCACGTCCAAATATTTGAAATACGTCAACGCGTCCTCCGTTGACTGTTTGAAAACTCCCAAGTGTGTCCCAGTCGAGTAGAGCACAGTAAAGGCAGCGTAGTTGCTGCTAGTCTCACTTTTCCCTGCCCGCCCAAGGCGAGAACAGCCTCTTTTTCACGCTTTCTTCGAACCTTGACTATGTATCCCAGAAGCAAAAGCGTGCTTGCGTTGTGCGCGTTTTTTATGTGTGGTCTGTCATGTTGTGATATGTGCTGCGCTTTTACGCCAGTCCCAGAAAGCACACCGCGTGCACTTCCAACTGCTATGGAACTGCACTGTGTATTTTCGGTCCCGCTCATAAGTAGCACAATGCACGAACGTTCCATCACCATGCGTATCGTGGACTCTTCTTCGACGACGAGCGGAATAGACGCAGCGTTTTACGACAGTGTTGTCCGTTCCTTTAGAGCTTGGGAATATCACGCTCGTTCATCTAAGGAGCAAAAATAATCTACTGGTGGGCTGAGGTTTCTTCTAATGGCAATCGCATTAGTCGCAACGAGCCAATGCTGCCTTTTGCATACTCACTGGCAACACGCTTCAAGCAACTTTCTGGTGAAAAGTTCACGTCTGCGGTGTGGCGTTGTACCAAAAGCTCGCTGGACTCCAAGATAACTGTTTTTCGGAATTCCAAATACTTTATTCGCACGCTGCTGTTTTACGCGGTTCTTCGAACTCTCGTACAGCCCGCCGCGGCTAACGGGGGACCTCCTGCGGATGCCGTAACGGGGTTTGCGACGGCAGCGACTGCAGTTGCCGCCCAGTTGATTCCAGATACATCGGAACTCCTGACCGAGTTCAACGCCAAATATCCACGCACAATCCTACGTGGGGTTTCAACGCCTCGGGCACCTCCTCCCATAGTGCAACGGAATCGAACTGGCAAGACCCGAAGCGCCTCGAATGCCGGTACGGATGCAGAAAAACATGAAAGCGATCAGATCAGAGTTAGAGTAACTCGAGCAGACTGAACTCGATGGAACATTCTATTAGAGAGATTAGGCGGCCTGTGGAACGCAACAGATTGCCCTGCTTGCCGCCAGGCACAATCCTCCCAGTGTAAGAGCCGAAAGTGCAAGAGCCCCAGCGTGCAGTTCATCGAGTGGGTTTGTAGCTGGGGACTGGTGGATGTCCTCGAAGCACAAGAGAGCCGGAATGTTCAGCTGTCTGAGGAATTAAGAGTGACTAAGGAGCAACTAGCTCAGGTGCAAACGTCTTTGGCAGGTGTGAAACAATCCGTTACATACATTCAACAACAGCTCACGGAATCAACCAGCAAAGCTCAAACAGAAATTTAGCAGCGTGACTCACAGATTCGCGAACTACAAACCGAGCTGGGGACAACACAAACAGATCTTGCAACAGCCAATAGCCGTAATAAGCAACTAGGATGCCAATTGAACCACAAGGAACGTGAGTATGATTGTCCTAGATTGGGCATCAGCAAGGGACAACAACGCAAAGATCGCAACCTCTCGGTTTGTACTAGTCTGAAAAGCCGTTTATTGAATCTATTAGGCGGCTGCAGAAGTAAAGTTTTAAGAATGCAAACAGATATTGAGACTTCAAACCGAAACCTTCGTGAACTCAGAGACGAGCGCTTAGACCTCGCTGAACAACGTGTCAGGTTCGTTATTTGCTTAATATTCATTGGCACCATGATTTATTATGGTATGCATTTACGTATCAAGCATGCAATGATTTTCATGGCTTCAATTTACAGAGAGCAGGCACAGCTCGGAGGACCCGACCCAGAGTGTTTGGAGGCCAATGAGGCAGCTACACAACGGTGAGTAACTATTCCCCATTGCTATAATCAATCACATACAATTAGCCTACCGAGCACACTGCCTGAGCAACGTCATTGGAGTGCGCAAGCCAGGCATCATTGAGTGCATGCACTGCCTGAGCATTGCTAACACGAGATTATCGCCCGAGCACCGTCATTTGAGTGCAGTGCCACCAATCGGATATGTGGTGGTGTTTCCAGGGTGCAACACTTGGCAGAGACCGAAGAAGATACCTTTCAAAAATTGCAAGCTGACATGGCTGATTTCAATGCTAAGATTGGAAGCAAATTGGGCGTCATTATTGACTCCGAGCAGATGGAATCTGCTCTAGTACACCACAAGTCACTTATCTCTAAGTTGATTGAGCATGGTATGTCTACTTTGTGTAACACTATATCTATTGGCGAGCTGGCAAAGTGTCTTGATAAAGAAATGGTGAGCACTCAGCAATATCGAGCTATCTATACAGTGGTAAAGACAGCGTTACGTAAGCTTCGGGGCTTGGTGCATCCTATGGTTCCCCCAGAAGATATGGAAGCATACATCAGTGACATGAAGTCCAATTTTACTTCTTTGGAGCCTGAAAAACACGTCTCCCCAGGCTGGCACTTGAGCACGACCCCAGTATTACAATTCATCACCAAGGCCATGCAACTTTATCAAAATACTCATGATACCCTGATCATCTGCTTACACATTGATGGAACCCCCTTCCCTGGTAACAGAAATTGTATTTTTGCGCGGTTACGGTGCGTCACCAAAATGCTTGGTGCAGATAAATGCCTTGGGGGGAAGATGCAATCCAAGACGGATGTGTTTCCGCTCTCAGCTTTCTTTGCCGCCAAGGAAGACACTTAGGTAATCATATTAATGATCCGTCCCCTTATGCTGCATGCGACGATTTCCCATATTCCTAGATTGGTAAATCTAATATGCTTTTACATGCATCCTTTTGTGAAACAGACGTTTAAAGAAAACTATCAATGGCTTGCCGAGGATATTGCTAAGCATGATGCAGGTTCGCCAGCAATAGCTTCTGCCCTTTCTCCCTGTGGCTTGTGGAGCAGGCAACGCCGTGCGCACAGCCTGCCCGAGGCGACGCTGTGCGCACAGCCTGCCCGAGGCAACGCCCTGCTCGCAGCCTGCCTGCGGCAACGCCGTGCGCCAGCAATAGCTTCTGCCCTTTCTCCCTGTGACTTGTGGAGCAGGCAACGCCGTGCGCATAGCCTCCCCGAGGCGACGCTGTGCGCGCACCTGGTCCGAGGTGACGCTGTGCGCGCACCCGGCCCGAGGCGACGCTGTGCGCGCACCCGGCCCGAGGCGACGCTGTGCGGCCCGAGGCGACGCTGTGCGCGCACCCGGCCCAAGGCGACGCTGTGCGCGCACCCGGCCCGAGGCGACGCTATGCGCGCACCCGGCCCGAGGCGACGCTGTGCGCACAGCCTGCCCGAGGCGACGCTGTGCGCGCACCCGGCCCGAGGCGACGCTGTGCGCACAGCCTGCCCGAGGCGACGCTATGCGCGCACCCGGCCCGAGGCGACGCTGTGCGCACAGGTTGCCCGAGGCGACGCTATGCGCGCACCCGGCCCGAGGCGACGCTGTGCGCGCACCCGGCCCGACACACTGTTTTCTGCTGTGTCCTGCTTTGTCCTGCTGCATGTATTTTCCCCTTGCATTCTAACCAATTTCCGGTTAAATGGTAACATCCTTGCTGAGTTGCTTTTCGTTGTTCTACAGGTCGCGTTCGTTGTTGCTCTACGTGTGACGCCGCCAGCAACATTCGGTTGCTGGCGGCACTTAAATTTCTTCGTAGACGGCATTCGTTATTGTAGGCCGGCTGACGGGCTGTGCCGCAGCCCGACGGTTTTGATGTTGTCACAAGCTTTCACTGACTGATATTTTGCAGGAATTTACTATTGGTTTTCGAGAGCCTGTTTTGTATTCGTTCTGTTCGTTTCTCCTGTTGTGTGCTTTTCTTCCGAGGGCATTATCTGCACAGATTGTGCAGCGTGGTTTCGAGTTCCACCGCTCTCACTGACTTTGCTCTCTGTAATTTTACAGGATATTTCATCGCTGTTTCCTGTTTCGCCGCATTGCTGAATGCCTGCTTGCCTTCCTGATTGCTTGTTTCGCGTGTGTGCTGTTTCCCGTGGCGGGTGCAGCTGGTTGTGTCGTTTCATCTTATTTCTGACTTGTCTGCGTTTACTGCGTGCAGGTTTTTCAAATCTTTTATGCTCGTTGGCGAGACGCATGTTGCCGTGTGGAATTTGTGAAGCGTGTATTTTGAGATATTTTGCTTATTGTTTTCGAACGTTTGTTTGCCTGAATGTTTTTTTGAGTTTTGCAATATTTTTTTCTATCACTTCGTTCTGACGTTTTAGCGTTCGCTATGTGCAGGTATTTCAGTTTTACTTTCATCGCTGGCGAATTGCATGTTGCTGTGCCCATCATCCTGCTTAGCTTTTGGATTTCAGAAGTCACTCCTTGATAGGATTTGTTTTGTTCATAGCTGTGACTTCATATTCGAAATAGTATGCACTGCGCATTTATTGTAAATGTATATGATGCATAGTAATGTAATGAAAATAGAGTAGAAAATAGAATCATGCTGTGCTAACGTGAGCACATTCTCCTGCCGATTGTTAGTTAGTTTGAATACGCCAGCGTGTCAAAATTGTTGCTTCCGTAAACTGTAATATTATGTTTATAGACATAAATTTTGTATAACTTTTCTAGATTCTGTCGATAAATATCAGTCTTCTTTTTGTCGCTGCGACAATAATGAATAACGCGCTCACTATTTGTCGCACTGCGACAACAATGAGTACCGTATTCACTTTTGTCGTCCCAGAACATATCTGATATGTCGCATGATGCGACAAAAATAAAAGATCATGCGACAAAAATGAAGTGCTACCATATCGTGGACGATTAATCGCGCGATCAATCGTATTTTGGGGCCCCACGATTAATCGCGATTGGCGTTTTGTCGGACCCAGGTTTTCGACGGACTTGCTGCAGGTTGAGAGGCGGGCTCTGGAGGGAGGGTTGCATTCTTACTGCGAACGCTTGATCTGACCGCAGCGAGAATAATTCCCTTAAGTTCCACATAGTCCGACTCGTCAATAATACCGTCATCAAAATCCTTTTTCAACTCCTTGAGCTGCGCACGTCTTTCAGGGTCCATTCTGGCAGCAGTGAAAATCCTAAGAAACCGGCTGAGCTAGGTGAGTGTGTATGTGGAGGAATAAGAACATGTGCTGGTTGGCCAAGAAATCGGGATTCACTATTCTTCGAATTTTTATAGGACGCTGGCGCTGGCGGGGGTGCACGATCCGCGAATATTGTTGGTCGGCCCCAAATCTCCGGTTTTCTTATCACTGATTACGCAAGTGGAGGCTCCACAGAGGTTCATTGGAGTGTCTTGGACAAATTTGTCACGGGTGACATGCCATACTACTCCACCGAATTGTGTGGAGTTTTAATATACAACGGATGGGTATACCCACCGTAAGCCCCTCTTACGGTGGGTGTACCCACCATTCGTGGAATAGGCACGGATCGGGCGGCTCCGTGGACGGCGAGATTTACCCAGCGGCCTCCATCGCTGAGTTCGACAATCAGTCTTTTACCGACAAGATTGGCTTCACGGTATGTGAACAGGAGGCATCCCCCCCCTCCCCTCCCCCCTTGAACATGCGGGTGACGGAGCGGGGTGAGCTTTGCGTACTGGACGACGGCACCGACGATGACATGCCTTCGGACGGCGAGCCACCAACTCAAGAGTCGGTGGTGCGGTAGCAACCTGCACGCTGGGGAGGTGCATTACCGCCGGCACTCCGCACGACGCTTGCATCTCTGTTTATTGCGGCATTGCTCTGCTTTTGCGCCACGGCGGCACCAATCGCTGGCCAGGCATGCGGTGCTCGAACGGACCACCGCGACATGTGTGTGCCACCGGTCGGTGGCGTTTTTCAGTGTATTTCAGTTGGCAGCACGGACTCTCGTTTGAACCCGGAGACGATTTCAATCGACGACATGGGCACGCACGGGTACTCTCTTGCCAGATGTCATTCCTCCAAGGCGTGCTCGGCGGCATCGGGTACTGCAGGGTTTCACGTTCTTTCCTGCGGCGCCAGCGGTTCCACCAAATGAGAACTGCGTGCAACCGTCACCAGATTACTGTATTCTCCGGGGACATCGGACGGCGAGACCGAGGCCTCAATCGACATGTGAACATTAACGTCTCCGTCAAATTCTCTGGCGAATGATTCGACGACTGCGAACACCGCGGACTTCGACGAGGCTGTGCGGCTCCACCGTGCTACATCACGGTCCATGCGACAAAAGAGTGGCCAGAATTCCCGATGCCGAGCTTGCTCAGTAGATATATGGCATCTGTCATCCGGTAGCTGCATGTCAGTGGCACATCAGTGGCACATCCAATGAGATCAAGTCGGTTCTTCTATAACTATATATTCTCTCAAGTTAGTTCTTTTATAATTATCTGATCACTTCTGATCTCTCATCTGATTCAGCATTTAACACCAGTTATGTATATGACTCCTGATCTGTCATTCCTGTGACTGTGATACAGTTCCTTTGTCATATATTGCAGACTGATCATATTGCTGTCACACTATGCTATCATGATGTCATACTGTCATACCACATCATACTATGTCCCCTCGAGTACACGATTAGCTATGTTAAATGTGCAGAAGGGTCCCAAATATATGGGCTATGGTTAGGGTTTTATATGTACAGTTCCAGAACTCAGCAGCGAAATGCTAGCAGTGTTATGGACCACCCTGCCCTATGAGGACAGGTCTCCCTGTAGGTACGTCCGTTTCCACCGAAGCTAATCAGGTGTTTGTCTGTTTATCTGTTCGAGCCTTAGTAGCCAGTCACCACGCACCCTAGGTGGTGTGCTGGAAGTGACACCCTGACTACTGTCACATCCTATAGTAGGGTGTATAACTATCACTGGCTCTCAAACCTAAAACCCGGAACCTTATAATGGCCCGTTGGTTATCTTTTCTTGACCCGATTCTGATATCACAGCCACTACGAGATATGTTGTATATTCCGTTCAAGACTATATATCTTGCATTATCTCTGTCCTTCACTCGCTTGATATATATATATATATATATATATATACTTCAAGTATATATATATATATATATATACTGTACCTATATACTCTGCTTGATATATATATATATATACTTGAAGTATATATATATATATATATAAATAGGGATAAGTCTAGATTGGGTGTAGACATTTCATTATAATTCAGATTGGGTGTAGGCACTTCATTTTAATCTAGATTGGGTGTAGGCACTTTATCTTATTCTATATTGGGTGTAGGCACTTCATTTTGGCCTAAATTGGGTGTAGACACTTCATTTTAATGTGCCATTGGGTGTAGACATAGGTATAGGGGGACGGGTCGTAATTTTTGTTGTCATTTGTTGCTTAAAAATCATCATCTCGCAAATTCAACCGGTAGATATCAACATCCGACCACAATGAACATATCTACCGGTTGAATTTACGAAAAAAATGTTTTTTTGTATGCGGTGACTAGCGAAAAACTGCTCGGAATCGATGTTTGTTGTTATTTGTTGCAAAACAAAACGTCATTTCGCAAATTCAACCGGTAGATATCAACATCTAACCACAATGAACATATCTAACGGTTGAATTTGTAAAATTGTGTTTTTGTATGCGATGACTAGCGAAAAACTGTTCGTGATCGATGGTTTTTGTTGTTTGATGCTTGAAAAAAACATTATTTCGCAAATCCAACCGGCAGATATGTTCATTGTGGTCGGATGTTGATATCTAACGGTCGAATTTACATAATAATGTTCACATGCAATATTATCAATGTAAAATGTAATGCCCTCCAGACATCAAGGTATGTTAAAATGAAATGTCAACACCCAATCTAGATTAAAATGAAATGTCTACACCCAATCTAGATTAAAATGAAGTGCCTACACCCAATCTGGATTAAATGAAATGTCTACACCCAATCTAGATTAAAATGAAGTGCCTACACCCAATCTAGATTAAAATGAAGTGCCTACACCCAATCGGATTATAATGAAATGTCTACACCCAATCTAGACTTATCCCATATATATATATATATACTCTGATCGATATATACAAGTATATATACTTCGAGTATATCAAGCAAATCAGTTTTGCTACCAGGTTACGGGCGGTGGTTGCATCAGTCTTTATTTGGAGACATCCGCGGTCGGTCTAGCCGAACCTCACCTGGCCTAATCCAAGTCTCGCCGAACTTCACCTTGGCCTAATTACAGTTTCGCCGAATATCACCTTGGCCTAACCCCTAGTCTCGCTGAACTCTACCTGGCCTAATTTACAGTCTAGCCGAATTTCACCTGGCCTAACACACGGCGTTGATCTTTCCTGTGCTTACGAAAAATGTCCCAGTTAACATCAACGACAAAACCACGAGGTGTTTTGCGTGGCCTACTCACCACGCCGAAGCCTACTTCGCCAACGCCCTCAGCTACCGGTTCAGTGTCTGGTGGTGCTGGTGACCGCGTTTCTTTGTCGACTGCTCCTATGGCACCACTGGTGCTGTTCTGTGTCTGTTCGGTTCAGTGTCTGGTGGTGCTAGTGCTCTGGACGACGACCCCATCATGTACACCAACGAGTTCCTAGTTCGTGAGAAGCCAGCAACTGGCGGTGAAATTACGCCGAACGAGTTCTTCGCTGAGAGACACGACTCTACTTCGCAGCACCCCATACCGCAGATCCATCATCACGCGTGGGGTTTTCTCTGACACAATCACCAAGCCTTTCGACTACGCTGAGCACATTATCGACATGCTCAAGGCGCGTGGGTATCAACCCAAAGGTTCTGGGATTACGCTCGACGACATTGACGCCAAGCATGACTTTCTGGCTCTTCGTTCGGCGATGCTCACTGTCCTTCACTCGGTTAATGCAGTGGAAACGACGAAGCTTTTCGACGTTGAGTTGCTGGCCTACGCCTCCTACCACTTTATGTGACCTGAACTCCGTTATCTTCACTATGATCCCGGTACTTTTACGCGGTGCAGCTCTGGGCATCTACCACTCCACGGCGCGCACGCACCCTCTTGATGCTAGGGCAGCGCTGTTGCGACTCTACTTTGAGATGGAGGGAGCAGTGCATGTGGGGGATCGTGGGCAGTTCATGGAGAGTATGCATGCGGCTGCTTCGCATTGACGAGAGGGGTGACCCCTCCGTAATTCTCGATAAATTGAGAACCTTGGGGGATGAACACGCCATCTTGAACCCGGACTACGGTGACGTTGCGCATGTGGATACACTCCGGGTCATTTTGGAAAAATCGGCGGAAAGCTCACCCTACGAGGTCCAACTCTACCAGAACGTCATTGGCAACTTGTATCTCGGCAGCGATAGTACGTTTGACACGGCGGTGCTCCACATTCGACGCACTTGGCAGCGCGAGGGGGGCAGCCGTCTGGCCCGCTTCCCATCGCGCGCAGCGGGCTCTGGTGGCGGCGCTCCGATCCCACCTAAACCTGGTGGTGACGGCAGCACACCGCAGGCGTCTGGTGGTGGTGCACGGGCACTATCACTTAGGCAGCGCGGCAACATCGCGCCGGCGGAGGGGAAACGGGAAGACACTAGTGGCCCCTACCGCATTTGGGTTGGGACGGGTCGCCCCTGTGTTACCTGTTTCCGCATGTGGTGCGAGACGGATGTGCACGCCACCACGAACGGCGTGTACCCCCATGCTTGCCTTGCAGCGTATTGTACCGGAAGGGCCTTGAAGGATGCCCTGCAGCGGCGCCGCGTAAGCCGCGCCGCCTGCTGGGAGGTTGTCTGGACCGCCCACAGCTACAGCTGCAGTGTTTTCACCACCCGCCGCGGAGAATGGCGTTGAAAACTCTGCCGAACTCAATCAACCTGCTAACACGCTGACTTTGCGGATGCAACATGGGGATGTGCAGGATGAGCCGCCGGTTACACCAGCGGTTGCTTATGCCTTCCTCGACGGGGGTTCTGACGAGGGGTTTTCAGCTTTCGAGGAGTTTCCGGCAGATGTTCGGGGACCGCTCTTGCCGCACTGGACCCCGTATATGGCATTGACAGATCAACGGTTACTCCAACTGAGGAAGTATCTGCGGCAGAAGCCTAGAATTAGAATTGCATGAAGCAGCGAGAATTGTATTACAGGGCCAGCGCCGGCGGATGCCGTTCGAGCTGTTCTGAGAAGGTCCCTTACGGTCCTGTAGTATCTTTCTCCCGCCTGCCTCTTGCATTTTTTATGGACATCCCGTGTCCCTCGGGCTGGGTGGTGTCATGGGGATCCTGATCTTCCCATGGGAGATCCAGTCCCGCCTCGTGTCACCCCTTAGGTCATGGTGGTGGTGACAGTCCAACCTGCCGACCCGTCCGTGATGCGCGTGCCGACAGTTCGCGGCTCTAGCCTCAAAAACCCTAATAAGCTCCCTTCGCTTTTTATCATGTGTATATTTGTCCTTCACTGTCTGAGTTTCTCACTGCCTCTGCTTAATATAACATACTCGCATTTTCCAAGTTGGGAGAGCCGGAGGGGGATAGGCAGTCGTGCATATTTGTGCATCAGCCGAAGGACAAAACACAATCGTCAGTACGCAACCTTCGCTGACATCCTATTATGCATATATCATAACGTATGGTATAACACGGAGGCTCAAAATTACGTCATAACGATATTGTGGGCGTTATAACGGGGGGCGTGAGCGTTATAGCCCCCAAATGTTAAGGCTCTCATTGTTAAGGGCATATCCCATACCAATGCTTGTATTGCATTCAAGATGCATCATAGTATATCATCCCATGTTAAGCTAGAAACCGAACAAAGCACGCCGTAAACAAGCAACTTGAAGAAATCCAATAGGGGGGGGCATTGAAACCCCGTTGGAGCAGCTAAAAACACTCTGATGTCCTACCTGCCTCCGGGGCTTTTGTATATTCATTCCAACAAACACACCTGCAGTGAAGTATATGCGCAAGGTGGCTAAAGCTTCATTTAGACACTGATAAACACAAATGGTTGCATGTTCTATCTACAAAAGGCTCGTTTGCTCGTACATCGTGCAGCCACAGCCTTGCCATTCAATCTGCATCGACGATACCACAATCAGCTGATACAATACCTATGGCTTCGTCAGTACGCCGAGGTACATTATGCAACGTGCAAGCGAATTTGCTTTCTAGCGACTTGTGCTTGCAGCCAGCCTTGCTTCAGACATTCTGCACTTGTTCTATTCCAGATGAAATCACCTGTTTCATCGCGCCCTGAAATCACCAAAAACTCCATTCTCAACGTGCTCAGCCTACATGCACCAGCACCAACAACAAACATACAACAAACCGCAGGCTTCGAAGCCACTGCATCCTCGCGTGAAACACGGCGAATGAAGGTGTGGCCATGCAAGCTTCCTGGGACTACCCTATTGGGGTACATGGCACTGCATCATCTGAAACAACTGCATTTACAAGGGCGCCAGTAGTCAGTAAGCATCCATTTGATCGCAGCAATACTGCAGAGCTCGATTGCTGACGAGTTCAGTGCACCTTAACTCTTGTCGCTGTTGCTAAGCACGAACGCACAGGCGAACAATCTGTTTCTGCTCGGCAGAATATGCAGCTGACAGCGCAAATACAGCTGGCCGCATTCGAGTTTCAAAACAGCAGATTCACCGTAAAAGCCTTCAAGGTGTGCCGCGCAGACCCGAATGGGTGCAGGGCATTGTCCCATTAATGGCCGCGGCATCATGAATGGTGAGCTGAATCGGCAGCCTACCTCCGTCGCATGCCGCTTGATCCGAGAGCCATCGGGGTTCTCCTGGACGCAAAACCACGAGCATTTCTGAGCTGTCGCAAACATGGACTTTTCAACAAAATGCTTTCCAACGAAGTCGGGCTGCGCCTTCCAACTATATCACGCTGCGCCTTCCAACTATATCACGCTGCGCTATCTGCACATATACTTGCGCCTATGCGATTAGTGAAGAAGCGGCCATCACATTGTGCCACGTCATTGATGGGTAGCGGAATGGGGACCTGCCTGCACCCCGATGCTACTATGCTCATCTCTAAGTATTCGGGTACCATCTGCATTCACCTGTACCCGCACCCCTTCCGTGGCATGCTCATGGGCATCCTCTTCATTATGAAAGAAGCTCAGCTTGGTCGAAGAGCATTGGGGAGCTCAGATCGGGGAGCGGGCAGATGCCTGGACGATTCGGCCGTCCGGAAATTTGTCAATCTGAATGTTGCTGCCGGACTTGATGGTGGTGACGTGGCCGGACGCGTGCTCCGTCACCACGTCGCCGTTTGCAAAGCGCGTGACGGTGGCCCGGTCGCTCCCGCCGGTCTCCACGCGCACGCCGTCCGGCGAGGTCTGCACCACGCGCCCGTCCCCGAGGTGCTCCACGCTGCGCCCGTCCGGGTGCACGGTCAGCTTGCGCCCGCCGCCGAGCATCTGCACGCCCGCACCCCAGAGCCGCTCGCCGAGGCACCCTTTGGGAACAGCCCGCGCCCGCGAGGACGCCGCTCCACGCACCTGCACCCTGCACCCGTCCGCGAGGACGTACACCTCTACGTGCTCAAGGCTGCAGGAGGCACAGGGCGGCTCCAGCTCATCCCGGTGAACGCGCCGCATCCTCCACAGCTGCAACCGCGCTCCCCTCCGCGCCCCACCCTCCTTCCATCACCCCCCTCACGCTGCTACTGGCAGGGCGCACAGTGCCAGGATCAACCCTCGTGATGGCAGCCGGCATGCGGCGCGGGCGCCGCTGAGTCATCACAGGAAATGCTGCAAAAATGCGGAGGAGCGCCCAAAAGGCCGAAACAGGGATTCGCTTTGAACAGCGCGGCATGGCAGAGTCCCCGTGCGCAGGAACGGGATGTCACGAGCGGGGCAGCACTCCGGCGGGGGTGGGCGGTTGCGCACTAGAGCATCCGAGCTCCTCTTCTCTTTGGACCCGTCAGCATATGCAAGCAGCACCATGCCATCTGGGGATGTCTGGATGGTGGTTCTGTTTGGGAGCGTCTCTGCAGAGGCCCCAACAACACGCAACCGCCCATCGCTCCCAATGCGACAACCGCGCGCCGCCGAATTCCGTAACTACATATGCGCGCCACGTTTTGCTTGCGCCGCATTTGGCGTTGGATTGTGAAACGGCCTCTGCGGCAGCGCTGGATCTGTCCAAGGGGAAACAAATCGAGGGCCGTCGTGCACTGTCATGTGGCGTGGTTGCCCCCTGGAGCGGTCCTGCGCTGCGCCTCAAGAAGGTATCATGCGCCTGACTCTTTCGCCTGGCTGGCACCCAAGGGTGTGGCGAAGTGCGATAATGTGTTGCGTGCCACGGCCAATACGAGGGACAGGCTTCTTGTGTCTAGGTGCGCTGCTGCGCTGCTTGTAGCAGAGAAGAGGGAGCGGCACCTATCGTAGTGCCGCAAGGGTTTGTCTGCAGATGGCGGCCGTCGGGAAAGGACTCGATGCGAGTGCCATCCGGGTCCACCTATGCCAGGGGGTGGCCAGGCGCCCCTCAGCGGCCCGCCCTGCAGTCGGCGCTGGTTAGAGAACATGCCAGGATCCAGTCCAATGCTCACAGCCCGCAGGTGCATCCAGGGCCGAGACACAAGCAATAGCCTTTTGGACGGCCGGATTCTGGTAGCAGCATTCGAGCGCCCACAATCTAACGGCTGCGCTCAAACTGCTTTGATGCTCGTCCGAGTACCAACGCTCCACAGCCGCTGAAGCGCTTCGCCCATCTCAATGTCTCAAAGGGAAGCCCGGCTCCAGAGCGCCACGCGCCAATCCACCCTGGACCTAATGTTGTCCAACCGGATATCCTCCATGGGCGCTCTCCTAGCTCCCCACGCCTGCCAGCCGCGTCCCTGGCGAATCCCGGGAACGAGACCGGGCGGGCGCCTAGCTGTACATTCGAGCCCACAGGCAGTGCACCGGCGAGTGAAGTGCAGGCACCGGGTGGCGGAGGCGCGGAGCGGGCAGATGCCTGGACGATTCGGCCGTCCGGAAATTTGTCAATCTGAATGTTGCTGCCGGACTTGATGGTGGTGACGTGGCCGGACGCGTGCTCCGTCACCACGTCGCCGTTTGCAAAGCGCGTGACGGTAGCCCGGTCGCTCCCGCCGGTCTCCACGCGCACGCCGTCCGGCGAGGTCTGCACCACGCGCCCGTCCCCGAGGTGCTCCACGCTGCGCCCGTCCGGGTGCACGGTCAGCTTGCGCCCGCCGCCGAGCATCTGCACGCCCGCACCCCAGAGCCGCTCGCCGAGGCACCCTTTGGGAACAGCCCGCGCCCGCGAGCACGCCGCTCCACGCACCTGCACCCTGCACCCGTCCGCGAGGACGTACACCTCCACGTGCTCAAGGCTGCAGGAGGCACAGGGCGGCTCCAGCTCATCCCGGTGAACGCGCCGCATCCTCCACAGCTGCAACCGCGCTCCCCTCCGCGCCCCACCCTCCTTCCATCACCCCCCTCACATGGCCCATCGGGTGGCCGGCGCCATTCTTGCGCGCCACGATTCGCGAGACATGAAAGGCACGCACAGCTCCGAGCAGCACAGACTTCGAGGCGCAGGTAGACGAGGTTGTTGGGTATCGGCTCACTGCCAAGAGCCCTGCGCGGCAGGTACACTGGGACAAAAATAGGTACACTGGGACAACAATAGGTACACTGGGACAACAATAGGTACACTGGGACAAAAGTAGGTCCGCTAGTGCGGGGGAGATCGTGAGAGCCCACCATTTCATCAGCAACGTGCTTCTCTTTCGACCCGTCCGGAAAGGTGATCAATACTATGCCGTCTGGAGAAGTCTGGATGGAGGTTGTGTCGGCACAGGTCTCTGTGCAAGACCGCCCAAGTCCCGCAGAATCGAGTGCCCTCATCAAACGCCGTGTCATCAAACGTCGCGTTATCAACCGCGATGCTACTCTCCCAGAGCACCCTACGCCAAGTGGTCATTTTGAAGGGGCCAACTTCGCATAACTGAAGGGCGAGCCAATATAATCAAGCATCCGCATCTCAGAACTGTGAGCTTCGGTTTTTGTCTGAAAGCGCTTTCTTGCGGCCCGCATTCACGAATTTACCAGTTCTACAGCGCGATCTTAAAACGCAATTGCACGCCGTTTTGGACCACCGAAGGCCGTGAGTGGGACCGAGCAAGCAAGCCACGCTACCCACCAAAAAGGACCCTATGAGTCACCAAGTACTGTCCGACTTTCCTCGCAGGCAGCTGCCGCATAGGACGTGGGAGACTGGCAGCTAAGCGGATGATGGCGCGGCCTTGGAATTCGGCAAAAAACAAAACCCTGACCTAAAATTTGGCAGAATTGGCGTGTATTGCCAGTTTGAGACGAAAGTCAAAGAAAAAGCTACTTTGAAGCACTCTACTGTGCTATAAGGGCTTTGCGATGCTACCCTCTCTTTACAAGGCAACCCACGCAGCGAAAGGGGCATTGATAAAGTGCTGGTGTTGCGGGCTAAATAACTCCGGCCTCGCCCAACTCTGGCCAGCTGCAGTGTTGCGTGTAAAAGGCCCCTTGGTCAGAGCCTTCTATGGCATCGCGCAAGTGCTTCGACACGTTGCTCTCTGCGAGTGCACAGTTCGTCAAGAGCTCCTTTTGCTCGATGTATAGGAGGGTGCGCATCACGTTCTCGAAGATGTACATACTTCCCGCAAGTCCTACATGTGCTTCGCAGCGATGGAATGACATGCGCTCAAAATAGACCGCAAGTCCTACATGTGCTCCGCAGCGATGGAATGATATGCGCTCAAAATAGACCGCAAGTCCTCACATGTGCTCCGCAGCGATGGAATGATATGTGCTCAAAATAGACCGCAAGTCCTACATGTGCTTCGCAGCGATGGAATGATATGCGCTCAAAATAGACCGCAGTCCTACATGTGCTTCGCAGCGATGGAGTGATATGCGCTCAAAATATACCGCAAGTCCTACATGTGCTCCGCAGCGATGGAATGATATGCGCTCAAAATAGACCGCAAGTCCTACATGTGCTCCGCAGCGATGGAATGATATGCGCTCAAAATAAACCGCAAGTCCTACATGTGCTCCACAGCGATGGAATGACATGCGCTCAAAATAGACCGCAAGTCCTACATGTGCTTCGCAGCGATGGAGTGATATGCGCTCAAAATAGACCGCAAGTCCTACATGTGCTCCGCAGCGATGGAATGATATGCGCTCATATTAGACCGCAAGTCCACATGTGCTCCGCAGCGATGGAATGATATGCGCTCAAAATAGACCGCAAGTCCTACATGTTCTCCACAGCGATGGAATGATATGCGCTCAAAATAGACCGCAAGTCCTACATGTTCTCCACAGCGATGGAATGATATGCGCTCAAAATAGACCGCAAGTCCTACATGTGCTCCACAGCGATGGAATGATATGCGCTCATATTAGACCGCAACAACACTTTATGCTGAAGCGCGGCGGGGAAGAATGAGGTGTCCGAAATTGTTCTGCAAAACATTACTTCGCGTTCAATATTCGGCAGCACCGATCTCGTTCTGTTCGACGACTCGGTACATGGTATGGAACCGTCGGATCGGAAAGTGATTCAAACAACGTGTCTTCCACGACTCCCAAGTCACGACCGTCCTCGAATTTCCAGTATGAGCAGGTCGTGAAATGGCCGTACGCCCTCATCTAACACGCAGTCATTTTCGCAACGCGCCCGGAGCAGGACATCTGATCAGGGCGGAGAAGATGGTGAGTTGAGGCTCGTGCAGATTGCAGAGGGGCGGACCGATGGTGATGCCGGATGCCTCTGTCTGCAGGCAGCCCCCGCCCGGGAAGGCCTCGATACGGGTACCATTAGGCAGGTAGGTGCGAATGTGCCCTGGGGTCACCGGGGAGGTCACCACCACTTCGCGCTGCAAGGACTGCTGGAGGGTTACCGCAGCCTTCGTCACCGCCAGGGTCGATCCTGCACCCGCCCCTCGTCTGCCTTCAGCACCTGGTGCTAGCTTCGAGCACTGCCCACGCAGTCCTCGGATGCCTTCGCCATCGACACCTCGCGCACAGTGACCGGGCTGTCCTGTGGAGTTGCACTACCTATAACGGCAACTGCGTGGTGGGGAAACCACATGCTTGAGCAGCATGGAACCCAAACATCTTGCAAGATGCGGTGTCGAAGAGCATTTCATCCCCTCACACGGTTACAGAATCTTCCCCACTTCCTGTCGGATGGGCCCAGATCTGCAACTTTCACCGCCCGATGAAGCTCTGCAATCCTTCATTGGTGCAACCTTGCCTGCCCGCCCCGAGCGCCCGTGCCTCACTCAACTCCGAAACCGAAGCTGCCGGGAGGACCGCAGGCGGCCGCGCGCTTGCGCCCAGGCGGCCTCGCCCAGGCCGTGGCACGCTTCCTGCGGCCCGCGCCTCGGTGCGCACAGGGCTCCTGACATCTGCGGCTCCACAGAATACCTGGCGCCCCTCCCCCGAACTCTCCACACATCCTTGCCCGGGTTCCAGAAAGAGACGGGGAAAGCATCACGCTGCCACGCTCACGGCTGAAGCTCTTCCTCCCAACACTAGAGCGGGAGTAGCCGATGCCGTCGATCGTCACGTCTTCCAGTGCCGAGCACTGCAGGAGGCGCCGGCCATCTTCGGTGCTAATCAAGCCTCACCCCTCCCCCTCTCCCGTAAGCCACGGCACCTCCGGGCTGCGCGGTAAGGCTCGAGGAAAGGGACGCAGACTGGTGTCATGCGGGCACTGGGAAGGCAAGTTTTCTTGGCTGATCAGTGGTGTGCCCGAGCTGCACTGTTGCACGGCACGCCCAGCCAGCAGCGCCGCTCGGGGCTCCCAAGCCGGCCGCGCTGGAACGTTGCACGCCCGACTGGCGGCGCCGCGTGGCGCACCTGACCAGCCACATCGCGCGGCCCGCCTGCGACGGACGGGACGTAGCGCAAAAAAAGCGTCTCTCCTCCCGGGGGACACTCCCTCAACCTCGCACTGCCGTCGGAGGCGCAGCTTCAAGTCGCGCACCTGTACACAGACACGTGGTTGGGATAGATCCGCAGCTGCCACCCGGAGTTGTACACGCGGAGCCGCGACCCGTCCTGGGCAGCCCGACCGCCCGGACACCTTCTAGCCTCCTTCAGAAACGGCCGCGCGCCTCCGAGCTGCCGGCATCGCTCTCGCGCGCAGCTGCAGCCACGAGCAGAGGCTGGGCGCATCCTCACTTAGTCCCTTGCGAGCGCGCCGCTCTAGGAGTGGCGCAGTCGTGAGGGAGGCACGGGTTCCTGACCGGCTGCCGAGTGTCAGATTTGGGCACCGCCTCATCCGGGATGAGCTGACTCTTGCTGCTGTCGCACTCCACATACAACCTGTAGCCCGGCGCCTCGCCTCCCATTGGCCGGGCATTCACCTTCCAGCAGGCGCCAGTCGGTGTGGTCTGGTGCACTACTTTGCGATGATACACCTCTGCAGCCCAAACTGCTCACGAAGCCAAGTTCAGGTGTGCTACCTATCTACAACAATATCTGAAGATGTCTGATATATACATGTGACACCAGAAGTTGCTGCGCGGAGCTACTGCGGAGTGGAGGACTGTCCTCGGCGGCCGGGTATAGACATGCAGTGCCCGGCTACCTGTGCCGCCACCCAAGGCCTGGCCGGGCGGATTGTACCTCAGGAAGACGAGCCACCCCAGGCAGCGACCCCGCAAATGCTCTTGGATTATGTCCTGGTATATCCGCAGCATCTGCAGCGTCCCCCTCTCGGAGTCTCTCTGCAGCCGGCGGCGGCGCGCAAGCTCTCTCCTTGCCAGCCAGGTCTGCGCAGCGCCTGATTGGACAACCCGGCACCGCAAAGCGCCCCGTGCCATTCAAGCAGGCTTCCGAGCCTCTCAGTGATTGGTCCCCAGGCGCGGCAGGTTGGCGTGGTGACATGTCGAATCATACCCAACAGGTTCAGGGGGACTGCACCGCGCTCGCCTGGCAAGACACCAGCGCATGCCTTATCCCCATTCGATTGACAATCGAGAGTGACGGGCGAAATTATTCCTTTAAAAGCCGAATGGGGAAACTATCTATCAGAAGGGAAACTTGTTGAAGCGCAAATGCAGTGGGCTCGCGTCACCCCCTCCACCACCACCACCCAAACTGCGCGACATTTGGCATTCATATACCATCGACTCCTCTTCCATCACCACTCAACCAACTGTCTCCGCTGGTGGACGGAGGAAGGAGATGCGATATGAATGACCAGTTGTCAAATGCCATCAAAGTCCAGCAACGCCCCGAGCTTGCCGGCCGTCGTGACCAACACTCGCGTACGCAGCGCCGCCGGATGACGGCTGTAAATGGAATGAAATACTCCAGATCCAAGATCTGCCATACGAGCTCGGAAACGTGAACCAACGCGAAGGTGAACTGACGTCAGGATCCCGCCCCTTCAGCAACCCCCTACTTCGACACGGGGCGCCGCGTCAGAATGCAGGCATGCCTGTTGCTCAATTGATAGGTTTCAATTGGCCAATAGTTCTGATTGGCGTGGCATACGCAATGAGGACAACCATTGCGCGTGACAGCTCTCGCATTGAAGCTTACGTATAAACCAATGATCGGCCATCGCTGCCCCCAAAAACGTCGGAAAGATAAGGCAACCTCTTCTGCGATTGGGCCGCGACCACTCGAAGGCCAATCTCGCACAGTCGCAAAAGCGAACATGGACCATGTACTCGTGACCACTCCGGTGGTCAGCGATCAATCTGCGCGCTTCCTTGCTAGCACCCGAGGGCTCGCAGCAGCGGCAGCAGCAGCAGATAGAATAGCTGTGTGTGTGTGTGCGTATCCTTGAATCGACTCCTTTGGCACCCCGTAGCCGCAGAAGATCGGCTGCACTATGTACCCACGACGGGGATCAAAGGATTCAGCACACACTTCGGGACACTTATTCGGATTCTCCGGAGCTTACTAGTGAAGAATGGGACCCCCTAAGCCTCGCTGAGCCACCCGAGCCCCTCTGCATCCGCAGCGCACTGCTGGCTTATGCCTGAAGCGGTTCATCCCTGCCCCCCGAGCTGCGCGAGCCGTATCTCCACCACCAAGCCTACGCGCAGGACCACTCCTCTGCTCCCTGAGCCTCACTGGACCACCTGAGCCCCGCTGCGACTGCCCTGCCGGCGCACTGCCGCTGTGTCTCTGAAGCCGGCTCACCTCCGCCACTCGAGCCACCCCTTCACCACCAAGCCCACATCCCACAGCACCCGGCTGCCCCCTACACGCCCCAGAGCCTGGTCTCAAGAGAGGTTGCCCACCCACGCCACGGCCAGAATCCCCAAGGGCTGTCCCAAGGGGCTGAGAATGAGAAACTGGGTTGCCCTCATCCAAACTTGCGTACCCACCACCGACTTGCGCCTGTAGCCCTCTACCCCCCGCACCAACTCCACATGACTGAAGCCCTTGCTGTGAATGCCTTGCGAGGAAGCTGCGAACTTGAGCAATGCTCTCCACACTTGCCCTACAACTGTCATGCCGCACTGTTCCTACTTGGGGTCCCATCCCCACACTTGCCTGTGTGTCCCAAGCCCTCCCGGTGGCCGATAGTTCACCATCCGGTCGTGTGTGAGTGTGTGTGTCTGCTGATCAGCGTGTCATCAGAGCTCAGACTGATTGCACAGATCTGATCCGTGCGAGATCTGTGCGGCTGATGATACGACACAGCTCGGCTGAGCAGAATACCGCATCAATCAACTGCTTGACCAGTGGATCCAGCTGACTGCCGGCTTACTTTTCGATCCGCCATCGATAACCAGTCGAGCACCATTCCATCAGCAAAACAATCCACAGGCAAACGATGCCACGACAATCACACGTTACGACGCTGACAGATACCACCACCACCACCCACTCCTCCGCACGCTCGCGCTGCGCCTAGACGTGAGCCCTGGGGAAGGCGGTGAGGTGTGTGGAAGCACCCTGTAGCTTGCAGCTCATGGCGATCTCGAGCCGCATCCGATGGCACCTGTACCGGGATTGTCACCCGAGTGTCACACGCGCGCGCCTTCTCCATCCACGCCGCTCCGTGCAAGCAGCTGGCTGCGGAGTATGAACCGCATGCGGCGTCGGGCGTCTACGCACAGACACAGCACGCCTCTGCGCCCAGGCGCCCGGCGGCATTCTCACCACGGCTCTCTCTCTCTCTCTCTCCACGCAGCTGTGCAGGGGTGTCGCGCCACACGCCCCACCTGAACCCGGCAGTCTTGCACTCCCTGAGAGCCCCCAGGGTGTTGGGGGGCCAGCCTCCCTCAGGTTGAATGCTCCAACCTCAGATCAGCCGCGGGGTCGAGAAGCATATATTTCCAGGTAGGTGCACCTGATGCGGCGACTTGCTGCAAGCCTGCGGCGCACTCCTCCGCAAGCAGCGCCCGAGCGGGGCGGCTGCCTCCGGAGCAGAGAGTTGAAATCTCTACCGGCGGAGGCAGAAGGGACACATCGCCGGGAAAGGATGACCTGGAAATCAGCAAGAGCGGGCGCAGAGGCACGAGGGCCCGAAGCACATGGCGAGGCACGCGGGCCCGAAGCACGTGGCGAGACACGCGGGCCCCGTGATACCCCGGCCACAGCGGGCCCAGCCTCGCCTCGCGCGTCCCCCGGCCTCACTGGCTGCGAGGAGTCCGTCAGGGCAGCGCACCGTCGGCGTGCCAGGAAGCCGCGGGCCACACGGTGCACCTCCAGCGCGGCGCCGGCCACGCGCTGGTACTGGAGCCACGCTCTGTAGCCGCGGAAATGCCGCTGGATCTCGGTGCATGCTCGGCGCTGGAGGTGCCGCCAAGCGACCACACCGGCGTAGGCCCTCTTCCACCGCTTGGTTGCCCTCAGCCGGCAGTAGCGCCGCCGCTGCAGCGCCATCCGCACGGTCGCCTGCCACCCGCCGCGGCAGACTGCTCTCACGAAAATCTCTGAAAGTGGTCGCCCCCCCGCTGTCATCTCGTGGATCTTCCGAGGGGAAAGGTGACCAGGTTTTGCAGCGGGGTCATTCCACCACGCTGGCTGCGCAGGCTTCCAAAGAGGTCACCGCAATGCGTCGCCGGGGAAGTCATCCACCCTGAGAGTGAGAGCGCCAGCACAACTGCAGCGTGTGGCACACGGCCCGCACCTGGAGGCGACAGAGGCCGTGCAGGCGGCGCTTGCGGAAGAGAGGGTAGAGCAGCTTCACCCGCACCGCCCTCTGCACGCGGCGAAGCTCGGAGAGCAGATGACGATACGCAAGACGCGCCCCTCGGGCGCGCCACACAGCCTGCACGGTCGTCACGCATCTCCTCTGCAGCTCTTCCTCTGCCTGCACAGCAGGGCCCCACAGGGGTCCCCATCGAAGCAGCGCCAGCGCCAGCCGCGCCCAGCATAGCGCCTCGGCTTTGGGTAGGCTGGCTGGGGAGACGCTGCGTAAAGATCGGATCGCCCGGCAACGCAAAACGTATCGGAATCGTGTTGCTCAAGCAGTCTCCACGCCTTGGCCAAAATGGAGGGGTTGCCCTGGGACTCACCCCGTGCACAAGAGGACGTCGCATGAAGGCCGAGGCTCGAGGGCGCGGCACATGAAGGCCGAGGCTCGAGGGCGCGTTACATGAAGACCGAGGCTCGAGGGCGCGTTACATG
>LGRX02004470.1:0-34543 GCA_001247695.2 Cymbomonas tetramitiformis | reverse complement strand
CTAGTCAGCATGGCCAAGTCTCATCAACCTATCATATGCTTGTACTACATTATCATGCAGTATGATGTGCCAGTATTCCACATGTCACATTATTACACAGTACAGTGGTACTGTGTACTCCCATATAAGGGGGGTCTCTTCCTCAACAGGGGTCTCGGGCGCTAATGCTGTAAGGCGCGTATAGGGTGACTGGGGAGTGGGAGGCTAGCCAAGGTCCTCCAAGGATAATATCCACGCAAAGATCAATGGGCATCACTCTGAGCTCCAATTGCTTGACGTACAACCCCTTGGTGGTCTCTGCTTGCAGTCGAGGACGGACGCACGTGTTGACATCGTACGACGCGCCGTCGGCTACTCGCACTCGCATGGGGTTTTCGTGAGGTCGAGGCGTCAGGGAGGGAATGCTGCGTACAGTCTTGTCCGAGATAATGTTGGTGGAGCACCCACTGTCCACCAGCACCTTTACGCGACGACCGTTCACGTACGCCCAGAACAACAACAAGGTGGGGGCCTTGGAATTGTTGATCTGTCGAGGTGGCGCTCGCGATGTTGATACAGCCGCCAAGAGATCACTCCAACCAGGGCTCATGTCCCCACTGTCGGTGATGCTGTTGAGCTGGCATACGATGGGGTCGTCCTTGGCATGAGGGTCGCCTAGGTCAGGAGGGTCGTCCATGTCAGAGTCCCATGGTAACTCGTAGGTGCCTGCATCGGCCAAGAGCCCTTGAGCGGTGGCTGTCTGCACCAGGTCCCTGGGTGGTTAATCAGGTGGGTACAAGGCCACTTGGATGACCTTGTCCTTCGCTGCTCGCGCCATATCATTCGTCGCCAAGTCACTTGCGTACTGGAGGAGTCCGTCTTCTACTTCCTCTTGCGCTTGTTCCTTGGCTAAGATGTGCAGTAGCTCTTCGTCCATAGCAAGGCATGGAATCGATTGTTTGATATTCTGATACCATCGATATATCAGAATATTAGAATCAATTGATGCCTATTTGATACACAATCAAAATATTACAATTAATTGATACCCACCTCCGAGAATTACAATCGATTGATGCCTAATCCGAATTATCACCATCGATCGATTCTCGATTTGCATTATCACAATCAATTGATCGTGACCGTGGGACATATCAGAATCGATTGATATTTGCACGTGACACGCAATCACACATCGATATGCAATATATAACTCCCTAACCGATCCTTCATTCTTGAGTTCTAGGCTTTTCATTCGTCTCTAATTTGGGTTCGCTGAAGTGTGTTTGAGATGAACCAATAAACATGCAAATGACACCCATCCTCAGATTGGAGGCGAGGGGTGTGTTGGAGGCTCTCGACTCGATTTGGTAGCATTGAGGACCTCAATTTACAGTGTGACGGAGTGTCAGGACTATTGACGAACTATCGACTGCCTGTGTGAATCAAGATGGGTAAACGTGGATACAGCTCATTCATAGACGAACACAATGATATATTGTTTGTTGTGATAGGATTGGTAAAACCCAAAATCTGATACCCATTAGGGCGCAATTGGTAATCATGAATGTTATCGATAGGTATCGTTATCGTTCTCAGTCGATAGGTTCGAAAAATTATCGTTATCGTTCGATTATAAAATTTGACTTATTCATCGTTATTTGATAAGTTCAAAAAATCACGATACCGAGCCTTGGTTGATATAGCCTCGGTAGAAATTTTGGGGTATCATATCAATTGATATTGCCTCGGTAGGAATCACTATCAATTGATGTGCATTTGCTAGAATTGCGATCAATTGATAATATAATGTAAAAATCACAATCAATCGCTAGCTGACTTCTTTTATCACAATTTATTGATAGGACAATTTAGGATATTACTATTAATCAATTGAAAATTTGGAATAATCAAAAACTATCGATACTGCTTGTTCCAACCGATTCCATGCCTTGGTCCATAGGAGAGTCCCGCTCCAAATATGGGAGGCCACTGGCATAATCCCGCTTAAGCTTCTCTCGTTGGCGAACCTTCTCCAGCCCACTGAGCCACCTCCTCCTTGGTGCTCCTTCAGCTCGAGCTGCATGGGTCGGTGACAGCCATGGTCGGGGGCGGTCACTCCGTGCGGTTGAGGTTGCCTCGACAGTCGTGCTGTCGTTAGGTGAGGGCGTACGAGGTCGACGCCCAAGCTGGATGTCTTGACGTCGTCGTCGGTATTCTTGCAGCCTTTTAAGTTTGTTAAGGGCTGCGGGTAAGGGTGATCGAGCTCGAGCTTCTCGCTTGTTGGCGGTAACCGCGCTGTGCGTTGGTGACCGCGTGGGTCCTCGGCTGCTGCGTCGATGCCCGGCTCTCCAAAGCGGTGGGCTCGTGCTCCGCGGAGGTGTACGGGGCGGTGCAAGGTCCGTTTCCAGAGCCTTGATGGAGGACCTCAAGCCCCGTGTGCCCACTTTGGAGCGTAAAGCACTCGTCCCTTGCCCTCGGACAGCTCGAAATTGCCAACCTTGCAATGGTTGGCCCGTTGGCTCCAAGTGCACGCGGTAGCTCTCGGTCACCTTCAGGGTACGTCGGTGCCGCTTCTCAACGTGCTGGGAGTCGTCTGAGAGGTCCTCGCTCGTACACACTGGAGACTTGGCTTCCTTGCGAAGGCGAGCTTCGACCACTTGACGCTCCGGCGCGGGAGGAGGGCTAGTCATCGCCCGCGAGGGTAGCATGTTGAGCTCATCGGAGTCTAGGTATCCTGTGCAAGGAGCACTCCGCCTTTGACGTCGACGGGCTCTTCTCCACTTCTCCCGCAACTGCTGCTCCGAGAGGTAGGAGGGGGGCTCGTCGCGGGGATGTGGGGTTCCACAGCCCGAGCTCATTGGGACTTGGAGGGTACTCCGAGCTCGAGGGAGTCCTCCGCGGCAAAATCCATTAGTTCCTTTGGCAACACCGCGTTGAGCACGTCGCAGTATTCATCCGTTTCCACTTCGTGCATGACCATGTCCAAAGTTTCAGCCAGAAGTGCTTTGGCCCACTCCTTCTTACGAAGAGCAGCCTGTGGGCACTCTCGAGCATAGTGCTCTTTGCTTTGGCACAACCTGCAACCAGTGTACTCCGGGGAGCCCAGACGTTGCCCAGTAGGAGTTGCACCCGCGGGACGATCTTCGGCTAGAGCTAGTAGCTCCTCCGAGACCTCCACCGCTGCCAGTAGCTGCACTGGCGCTCTCCTACTCGTCGCATTGTTCAAATGCAACTCCGCCTCAATGGCGTATTCCAGCGCTAGGCGTCGACTGGCTGGAAGGGCGCGGTCGAGGAGGATCAAGGGGGTCCCCTTCCGCTCGGCAATCTCGAACGCCTCCTTCCGTACCTCCGCGGATAAGCCCGAGAGGAAGACGTCCAGGAGGTCGGATTCCGGAACCGGTGTGGTGAGCTCGTGTGTCGCCAACATGGTCACTACGCGATGGGCTAGATGCAGTCCATCCCAAAACTCGCGCACTTTGCGCGGTGTCGCCATGCGTCCTTGAGTTTGGCGTACTCGGCGTAGGAACGAGCCCAAGGTGGCCATTTCACTCTTCAGCGGCACGATCAGCTTCGCCAGCGGCACAATGACCTTCTCAAGGTTCAACGACTTGTCCGCCTCGGCATCCAGGAGAACCCCTCGCAGCTCCGTTCCTTCGGAGCTAGGCGTAGGGAAGCAATGCTGGGTGATCTCCTTCAACAAGATATGCACCGAGAGAATCGGCTCTCCGAGCTCGAACGCTCCGTTGGGCACGTTGCACGGGGTGTTCATCGCGAGGAGCACCACTGGAAGGGCTAAGCACCTGTCGAACTCGTCTACGAACCGCAGCAGCGGGCCGAAGGGGTTCGTGGACCCCTCCAGCGGTGCTGAGTACAAGGACATGATGTCCTTCGCGGCCTTGAGGGCATACGAGTGCCTCGTGTACTCCTCTCGTTGCTGCCTGCCGTCGTTGTACGAGGACCTCCTGCTAGAGCCAAAGCTATACAACGTCTCGTCATCAGGGTCGTCATCTCCTCCCCCTCCGCCGCCGCCACGACGCGCGTTGGACCCTCCAGGGTCTCGTGAGGGGCGGTCGCCATGTTCGTCCGGGTTAGGCTCGTTAGGCGGCCCATTCCCCCCCCCTTGGTGCCCACCAGGTCCCCCTTGGTCGTCATCGTCGTCATCGTCTCCGCCGTCGCCTCCGCCACCCCCGCCCACGATCGTGGACAGCGGCTTCGGGCTCACTGTGGGGAATTGATCGAATGTAAGGCTGCGGGGTAATGTTTTTGGTAAATTACCGGTGTGGTAATTACCGGTAAATTACCTGGTATTACCGACCCCCGTTTCTGAATTACCCTCCATACTTAAGATTTTACCGGTAAATTACCAATTACCGCACTGGTAATTTACCAATTACCAGCGATTACCTGGTAAATTACCAGTTCCCATTGGTCTGTCGGCGATCGAACATCGCCGTAGCCGACTTGGAAAGTGCAAACGAACAAATTCCAAAAGTTCAAAACACTCTCCACTCCGTTATTTGGAATTTGCCACTCGGCTGTCATGGATTCGCAATGTGGTGGCACTGCGAGTAATGAGGATGAGGACACTCTACACGAGTGGGAGGATGCGGACAAGCATTCTCACACTGTGCCGACCGAAGTTTATAACGCTTTGCAGGCTCCGTTCAGGGGGCAGTCCAACTTCCGGGTACACAGCACAAGTACCTCCTCTCACTGTTCCACGACACTCCCGAGTTTTCCCAGACACTTGACACTGAGAAAACCTGTAAGCGAAACGTACGAACTATTCTAACGTGCAAGTATGACTCGACCGTGAAAACGAATGTAGCGTTTCAGAATATCAATACCGGGAAACTGTTGAATCAAGTCATTTCGTGCGCTAGCGTTCCAGATGATGTCAAGCTCAAATTGACTGAAAAGTCCACTGCAGAAAATTGCAAAGAGTGGCGTAGGCAATATATATGAGAAGAAGCGTAAGCAACAGGAAAGTTCTGATGAGGCAGGTCTCGCCGCTGCTGAGGAGGTCGTTCACGACGAGATCGACCCAACTACTGCGAATCGGCGTGAGAGACAAAGTGTACTGTCAGATTTCGGTATGCAGGCAATTTCCGCAGCGCAAGTGGTTGCGCTCAAATTTTTGCTTGGGACCTTCTATATACCTCTGTCCGATGAAATAATATCGTGTCAATATCGGAATGGGCATAGTCGAAATTGGTTCCCGATCATGCTACCTCGCGGGGACCCGATCAATCAATACACCGCACCATGAAGAACTCGGATTTGGGATACTGTCTGTACTTCTGGAAAAAAGTAATAGTATGGTGTGTGCACCTTCATCATCGCAATAGCAATCGATTATGTGCCGACACAATTCTAATGGCCAATACAAACCCACACGAACTTAAAAAAACGAATTCGGAGCCCCGAGGCAAAAGTTGGGTCATTTTGTGCAGGCGGTAAAATATTGGTAATACCACTGAAAGTATTACCGGTAAATTACCCGGTATTACCACACCCCATTTTCAAATTACCGGTAATTTCGCAGCCTTAATCGAATGCACCCGGCCAAACTCCTCGTGTGCAATAGATGCACAAGGGCACAAGTTGAGCGGCGACAGACATGTTTGACAACGTCATCACGTCACAACTCCAGATGGCTACCGGAGGTTGCGGGCTGCGAGAACATCTTGAGCATGGGATGTTGGTGGTGCTGGACGCGACCTCGTCGTGCACGCTCTGGATCACTGCTGTGCCCAAGTGAGGTGGTCGAGGGAGTTGGGAAGCCGGTGCCTCCGAGATCGGTGGCCCGCTCCCTGACGCCAAGTCATGGTCTCGGTACTTTCTCGCCACATCGAAGAACATACGTTCCGCCTCGAGGTTGCCCGCGTGGTCACCTAACCGCTCCTCCACACGCGCCCGGATGGCAACGGCAGAGGGCGCGCTTATGGATCGCCAGTCCACCTTGGCCAGGCGGTCATGAACACTCGTGGGGGAAGATGCACGCGTGGAGGCGTCCTCCTCGAACGTCACGCCTTTGTGGCCCCGTACGTCAACAGTCGTGGCCGACGGGGGCACCATCAGAGCCTCGTGTTCAGCTTCTTGAGCGTCACTTGTGACGGTCGCATAGCTCGCGGGGGTATTAGGTGGTTGCCCTGGCCGTGAGTGCGCTCGTCCGTCAGCGGCTTCAAGTGCGGCCTGCACCACCATCTTGCTCTCCGCCACTTGTTGCTCCAGCAGTCGTTGATCTCGAGCTGCTTGGTCAAGTTGTTGGCGTTGCTCTTCCGCGGCGCGCTGCATTTCTCGAAGTTGTTGATGATGACGTGCAGCTTCCTCCGCCTGCGATGCTACCGCTTGTTCATGCTGATGTGAGACAGCATCCGCGGCATGCTGCATGCGCGCTATCTGCTCCTCAGCCGATTCGAGAGCGGCTTGTCGCGCTTCTTGACACACCTTGGTGCGGAGCTCCTGCTGCATCCGAGTTGCTTCCTCCACGGCATTGTGCATGTCCATGCGCAACGCTGTGAGCTGCGCTTGGTGCGCAGTGGCCGCATCTAACGCGACTCGTTCGGACTCCTCTTGCAGCTCTCGTAGTTGTCGCTCGTGTCGCGTGGCTTGAGCTTGGCGCCGCCGTTGGCGTCCACCCTTTTGCCGAGAGCTCCTAGATGAAGAGGTGTGCGAGGCGTCAGAGGAGAGCGCTTCAGTAGAAGATGTTTGACACGATGAAAGTGTGGACTTCTCCTCACTGGACGTAGAGGTGGAGTCGTACATCAGTTTACCTTCGTCACTGCGACGTCGAGCCTTGGCGAGCTTGCGCTTGGCCAACTTCTGCCGCTTCCGCTCCTGCTTCGCCACCTCCTTCTCGTGGGCTAACTCCGTCAAAGCCTGGACACGTACAGCACGTTCTCGTTGTGTGGGTCGTGGGGCGGATGAAGCTTTTGATCGAGGTGGTTGTGGGGCGGAGTCAGCGGAATGAACGTCTTCCTCATCGATCGTGGAGTCATCTTCAGACGACAAGACGCCATAGGGGTTGCGGCTAGGTACAGATTGTACGCCATGCTGTTGAACACTTGCTCCCAAGGTGGTTGTACGCCTTAGAGTCTTTATCACCTCCTCGACGCTCACTCCCAACCGCACCAGCCTTGCAGGCCGGTTGGCTGGGATGGTCGTGACGAGTGGTCGTGCAGAGTGGAGGTGATGATAATGGTGGCTTGCTGAGGTAACATGCGACAGAAGGAGTCCACGAGATGGGATCACGCGTTGCTCTCCACTCTTCGTTCTCAGCTGCACCTCCCATGTGATTGCAGCGATGGAGTCTTCTTGGCCACACAGGCGGCGAAGATGTCTACGCAAGGTCGCCCATTGCGTCGGGGTCACGTCAGGCGTGTCCGTCAGAGCTGACCACTCGTGGAGGACTTCGCGCTTCACATGTTGTTCACGCTGGACCGCAAAGGTGGTGCACTTGGAAGCGAAGTCCACGGTAGCCTTCCACGCTTTCATACACTTCCTCACGTAGAACTCGGACCGGGCGATGTTGCACGCCGTGATTTCGAGAGTGATCTCTTTTACACGACGTTGTTCTTCTCGCCATGCACTCAAGAGCCGGGACGCCAATCGTGAACTTGCGTGTCCAGCAAAATCTTGCTTTTTGCGTTGGACCTGGTTCTTGCGGTGAACTCGCTCGTGCCATGCTGTAAGGGAAACACGCATGCGTGCGAGACGGGCACGTAGGTGCCATGTCGTAAGTGCAGATGAAACACGCCCGCTGAGCACTCGTGCTGTCCAAGTACTCCACCAATTACGCAATGCACATACCGCTAGAATATCCACTGCTACAGCTTGGCGTGCCAGCTTGACGCTCCACTCGTTCACGCTTGACAAACCGCGCTCGCCACTTGGAGGTGCACTTTCACGCCTAGGCGTAAATATGTTGCTCTCATGGGTCAGGTTTCCAACGTGATGCTCTGGTGCTAGAGGCAAATGGTCAACTACAGCTTCGCTATGAGGAGATGATCTCAAATTATGAGCGGTGGCTATAGCGACCGTGTTGAGCTCCTCGAGAGCTGGTTGGCTACGTTGTAGACCCGAGGCACCTGCACCCCCCGCACGCTGCTGGGGTGTAGAGTAGCACCCAGACATACGTACAGTGGCAGATACCAGCTCAGGAGAGTCACGCGAGCCGTTGGGGAAGTTCGTGGGCGTGGCAGGCAGCGATGCTTGGGTGCGACGTTCCCCTTGAGGTAGAGGCGCGCTCGCCAAAAGCGCGTATTCGCCCTCCAGAGAGCGTTGTACTGCTCCCCCCCCCTGCTGCCCCGCCGCGCCCCGGCCGGCGCCTCCCACTCCGGGACAAAGTACGGGGTGGGCCCCAAAGCCCCAAGCCCATCCCGGAGCTGAAACACCCGGGCCGAGCTAGAGAGCCCGGAGGGCCCAGAAGCAGCCTCCGCCACCCCCGAGCGCCGCTGAGGCGGAACATACAGCGAAGAAGCCCGCCGTGAAGAGGACATTGAAAACGTTGCCTAAGCTGGTGGAGAAACGCAGCAATCTGATTCTGAAAAATCTGCCAGCGCTTCCGCCGTACAGGCGTATAGTGTTAAGTGCGAAGACGCAGGATCCCAACAGCAAATAAACAACTGCCGCTGCCAAATCCCAATCAAAGCTTTCCAGCAAACTCGAAGAGGTAAGATGAAAACAAATTGAGCCAAATTGGTTAACGATCGGCTCACGGAAGTCAAAGCAACGTCGCAGCGCGATACCACTCAGGGTTAGCCCCTTGCCAAGAACGCTAGAGCGCTGCAGAGCCTAAGGGCAAGGAACGCAAGCCGCATCTGCCAATTCAGAGAACATTTTCGAATTCCAAAGCATAATCTTGCGTAATTCCGCTCAGTCGCAAAGACACCCGACGAAGAACACGCACGCCAGCGGGATAGCGCTAACTCGAAGTTGCATCACGCCAATTCCGAGCCAAAGAAGAACATTGCGCACACATCCCAATCGCAGAGCAGAGAGTAGACGAAGATTCCGCGGAAAACACTGACCAATTTGTACAATTCCCGAGAAGAATTAACGGCGCAAAACTGTCAGCTAGTAAGAAGAACGCTGTGTCGTCAACCAGCGCGCCAGAGCGCGAATACAAGGGCCAGAGCTAGAAGTAGATTTTCGACCATCCGCAAACCCGAATTTAAGCAGCACCCGCAAAAATTGCCATAATTTGTAAAGGTAATTTGAAAGTCCCAGGCGCAGAGCGAACGCAAGACGAAAGATAGCGCAGGGCTACTTCATTTGTGGCACACTGTGCCACAGTAGGAGGCCTCACACTAGGCGAGCCGAAATTTTCCATCACAGATCACGGCGCGAAGAAGGTATACGCTGCATTAGACAATTCTAAGAACTTTTGTTGCTGAGGAACAACCGCCATTGCGAACATTCGAGTGAAGAACTGCGTGCGCACTAGGAACTCACAGCCAAGACTGTAAAGCGCGCGCAAGTGCACGAAGAAACCATCACGAAGCAACTCGCGAAGAAAGATCACGTTCCCACAAGTAAATTGAAGAACAATTCCGGACAGCGCCACAAGTCATTCGCTGAAGGAAGCCGCAAACGACGTTCTGGCCAGCGTTGACTCAAAGTTGCGCAACGCGCCAGTAACTTGAGAGCCCAAATTCCATTCGAAAAACTGAGGCACACGTAAATTTGGCGGAAGATTCACAATCTCAAAGCAGAAAAATTTTGTGGAAGCGGTGGTGGTGGTGGTGCGTAGCACACTGATACCATTTTGTGGGAGGACTGCTCCTCACAGGGCACTATAACTACTGATGGGAGTCTTATATGGACTGCATATAATGACTAACTGCCTAGGTACTGCTAGGTCAGCTCTTTAGACATAGGACTGCTATGTCTAGACTTACTACATATATTTGCATGTAAGAATTAGGTATTATATTTGACTTTTGCCATGCGGCTGTTTTTACTCTAGAAATCTCAACTGTTTCTTTGGCCTTGGCCATTACTTATTCACTCAGCTCTCTGAGGTAATCCTAGTCAGCATGGCCAAGTCTCATCAACCTATCATATGCTTGTACTACATTATCATGCAGTATGATGTGCCAGTATTCTACATGTCACATTATTACACAGTACAGTGGTACTGTGTACTCCCATATAAGGGGGGTCTCTTCCTCAACAGGGGTCTCGGGCGCTAATGCTGTAAGGCGCGTATGACACTTCTGGCATGTATGACATTGCTGAGTCATCCGCGCATGACACCGTGTGTTGTCCTAGCTGGGTGTTCATATGCTGGGTGTTCAAGTATATGTTTCCATATGATAGTTTATGTACTTAGTTCACGGACAAATTGTTTACATACCTGGTTCACAAACAAATTTGTTTGACGTCCACGTTATCATCATTTGCATCAATTGACCAACTTCGCAACTCTAGGCTGATGGCATTGTGATGCTCAAAATGGCGCCACGGTACATTCAAACCTATAACTGCAAAATACTGTGAAGGGCATGTGGCAATCTTACTTCAAGGTACACATTCTAAGAAACTGGGTAGCGCCATCTTAAATCCCTGTCATACTTTGGGCAGCCTCGACGAGTTTCTTAGCCAACAGTTTCTGCCCTAACCGGTACCGTACACATGTCTTAACATTATAAGGGAGGTCTTTAAAGTTGTCTGCATTAAAAATCTTGAGATCGTCGGCGACCGCACCACTTGCCAGTTCCAGCTCAGACACCTAACAGCCGCCTCCATTCCATAAGCACTTTGCATCATACTGCCCTCCCCTTCGACCTTGCTACAGTGCAAACGCGGCCCCACACGAAGCAGTTGTGGATCTACGCATTTATGTGTTCAGTTTGCGGCATCAAAATAGCTCCTGCGTGCATGTGCCATGGGGACATACGTTGGCGTATGCCTAGGTCGTCACTGATTAGATAACGAAACTCTGATCCTCCCACCAATGAGCGTTCACATGTCTCACGAGGCGCCCCCAGGTGCACTGTTCAGCTTTTGAGGACACGTGGCCAGTCTGCAGGTCATTCACCACTCCGCATTACAAAGCAGGCTTACCTTGTTGCGAAGGAGATCGACCAAGAGCTCCTCGGCCGGCCTCCTGCCGGGGGCGTCTCCCTTGGAAGCCGTGGCATCCCTCCAAGCAGCTCGCAGACTGTCCATCACTTGCACACCTGGTTGGTGGCAACTCAGTTCATCGTCAGAATCAGGCGCATACCGACGGCCATCAATTTGTATCCAAGCGTCATCTCGTCAGTGCCTCGAACCATGCCGCAGGTCGAGCCAATACGCACGGATTGTGAAAACGTGTGCCAAGCTGCCTTGAGCTTTGGTCCAATTGCGAGGCTGCTTGTATTGGCGGAAGTGCATCGTTCACGTGCTGGTGTCACCCCCTTTATTAGCATTTTTTCGTGTATTTCCAAGGTTTCTATTGGTTCAACATCTTAACGCAGACGATGTTCCGATGGAGCTCCATCTCATCTCCGTCGTAACTGAAAAAAACCGAAGACAAAAGATTCCGTCGCGCATCATGGACACACTTCTAATTCTTAAAATGAAAAGAGGGCTGTTCGGTCAAAATTGAAATCATAAAATCAACGGAGTTTGTTACCAATCACGCGATATCTGCATGAGGTATTTATTCCCATTTAGATTGACTCCATCTAAACTGTCTCCATTGAAAGGAATATGCCTAAATGATTCCACAGGGCCCTGGAGAAACCCGCAGGAGCTCCATCTAAACTCCATCGGACATAAACTGAATCTCTATCCCAACGCATGCAATCCTGATCTGTCATTGGTGCGTCTACAAGATGACTTCTGATGGAAATGCGTGGAAACAAGCTAATACAAAGGGGCTCAGAGCTCATAGCTTCGCACGTCTGGGCATGCATCTCTACGTCTCAATTCTCAAGCACACTCCACGCCAGGCGCTAACCGCATTTCTGAGTATAGCTTGGGGGATGGCCGACGATGGTATGATGCCTGTGTGGTGTGATGCAGGTGTGGCTGCCTCACCCTCTGCTGACTCCCCCGTGGCCGGGTCTCCCGCTCCCCATTGCTGCGCAGACACGCCGTTCCGTGACCCTCCGCCCTCCGAATCAAAAGCCCTTCGGTCACTCAAACTGACACACTGAAGGTAGTGTGATAGTTGGGTCACTAGCTAGTCCACACCAGCAGGCGGCAGTGGATGCCGATTTCAACAACGCTCGAGCGTGGAGGACATGGCACCTGCACCATGCGGAGGTAACCTTCCGCCTCGTCATCGGTCATACTCAGCACCATCATCGCATCCATCAACTCCTGGGGAAAGGCGGCTGCTACATTCCGCTCGTCGGGCATCCCCAGAAAGAACTGCACCGTGAGCCCGAAAGTCTGCAGCAGCTGCACCTTTGCTTGTGTTCCCAGGTTCCACCTGCGCTCACCACGGTGCAAGACTGTGAAAACGAAGCCCAGGCAAGATCCAGCAGCCGGATCGGGCTCTACTTCGAGTACCCGAGAGAAGCATCCCCCGGCCACCCCACCCCCCTTCCGGCACGGTCACAATGCGCCCCTGTGTCAACACTTGCTGCGAAACAAGCGGGGGTAAAAAGGGCCATGATTATGTTGCTAGCCGTGTGACGCTGAACAAAATGATTCCTGGCAGCCGCAGGTTGATTGGAACAGCTTCGCCGGATGCCCCGTATTATTTACCAGTCGCCTTGACTTGGTTTGGCCGGAATTTTGAATTGAGATAGCCATTCCACCATTCAGCAGCTGAGAATGTTGGAACGCATTGACGCGTAAACGACACACGAGCGCAGCTTTGACAATCTCGGAACCTCGTTGTGCGCAGCATCACACAGATATAGCGGACGGACTTCCGCTGTGTGCCAACAGAAACTGAACGGACCGAAGCCAAGCCGCACTGCCGACGTCTCTTACAGCACCATGAGCATGCCTTCCCACACCACCAATGAGACGCGCCGCAGTGCAGGAACCAATGAGATGCGCCGCAGTGAAGGAACCAATGAGATGCGCCACAGCGCAGGAACCAATGAGACGCGCCTCAGTGCAGGAACCAATGAGATGCGCCACAGCGCAGGAGTCAAACCCAAAAGAGACGCCGGCGCAAGGTGAAGTACACCCAGGGATCAGGAGCAACAACCAGGCGGCGCATTCCACAGGGCTGAAGGACAGGGGGTGGGTGCGCACTTGGACTCCTCTGGGAGCGGGTAGTGCAGCATCAGCGTCTCGTGCGGATTGCCCTCCTCCACGAAGCCGTAAAGAAATAAAAGCTCTTCATTGCCTGCACGGCCCGCACCGCCGATCCACAGTGCTGGGCAGCTCTGATTGGGCAGCTTCAGCCTTCTAGTCTGCGATCTCTGACGAAGAAGAGGGACAATCGCCGGGGCGGCAGAAATTGCCAAGGCATCATCGCGTGATCAAGTCACCACCCACCCAGCGAACTACGACGACAACTAGGGATGCCCCACAAGGCAGTGCGACGGGGCGTATCGTCCACACCTTTCTCGCCATAGTCGATCCGCACCTCGTCCATCGGGCGTAGCGCCCCTCGCTGTGGGTTGTGCACGAGGGTCACCATGTCCGGAGCTTCAGTTCCTGCCCACCACTCCCTCCCTCACAGCCCTCCCACCACCCTAGCGCACCTAACTATCCTTCTCTACCATGCCCCGAACCACTCAGTGGCAAATCCCCAGCATCCACACCATCTCTCCCTCTCCCATTGCGCCCCAGCCCCCAAGCATCCTCATCCGCCCCAAAAGTGGGCGAAGCACCCCATATTTCCCAGCACCCCACACCCCCAAACGCCCATATGCATGAAAGTAATTTGACCAAGCAATTCACAGCTGGCTGAGGTCAACCTCTACGCCAGCAGAGTCAGGTGCATAATGAGTGTCGAGCGCACCAGCAAGAGGGGACCCGGGCGCTCCGAACACGGTCCACGTGACGCTGCTCTGCGAGCTGTGGTTGCACAGATCCAGGCCTGCACCCCATTCGCAAGCACCACCTCCCGGCAGATCATCCGCCTGCCTATCCTCTCGGACCCCCTAACGGGCGCACCCAGAGACATCTAATGCAAAGGCACTTTTGAAAAGGGGTCTTTTCGCCTGTGACCTATCTTAGCTAAATGCTCGCATGGCAAGAAGCAATATGTGATCACACAGCAGACCCCCCAACCCCCCAACCCCCCCCTCTGCCCGTATATACCACAGGAGTCCACGGAGAGGATGTACCGGGAATCAGCCCCACGATCATGCGTCGCTCTACCTCCATTTCCTCGCCCTGTGCCCGCCGTGACACAAAACACCAACCCACATCCTTAGATACCTTAGATATGGAAGCCGTCATGCTGAGCTACCAGTCATCGCAAACCCGTGTGCTTGGGATACCTGTCATCTCAGGACTCAAGTCGGCATGCTTCGATGCGATGCAAATGCTCCGATGCAAAGCTGTCGGGCATACTAGTGCATCTAGCATGCAGTGGGAGAGGTGGCACCTTGCTGCCACTTCGAACTGATGCGAGCTCGGTTTGGTGTGGGTCCGGCACGGCCAGCGCTCTCGACCTGTCCCCTCCCGGTCCAGGGCCTCATTCTGCATCTAGGACAGCGACGGCGATCAAATAATTTGGTTGCACGTATACATGGCCAGTCACGCCGGCTTGACGACAACCATGCAGGCCATGGTAACTTCCTAGCCTCCCCTGACATACAATAAACATCCCTTTCTGACTTAGGGGCTACTGTTGCGGAAGGACATACCAGAAGATGGAGTATGCCCAGGCAAAATCGCTAACATTTGGATCCGAGTCTTTGACGCCCGCCGCTCTGTACAGTGCCTGTGGCAATTGCACCGGTCCCGCTCGCCCCGCAACACCTCCCATGAACCTTAGCCATATGTCTCCACCCCCCTCCCTTGCTACGTCGCTTGCCATCACCCTTGACCATATGCCTCCAGTCCCATGGCACTAATTGCGTCGCTCGCCACACACTCCCCCGTTGCTTTCCAACCCTCCACCGAGCACGTCGAAGTCCTGGGGAGCATGCTTGGTTTGAAGTGGGTGGAATTTCCGAGGACGGCTTCAAGAAGCTCGCGGCATAGGCATCTCGGGGACGACGCCACGCCATCCGATGGTTCAGTTTAGGACCGGGAAGGCCTTCACCTTGGCGGCAGGGTAAATCTGATCGAAAACGCGTTGCAAAGTACGCTGCTTGCTCCTGCATATACCCCCTCGGTTCAAAATCCGTGAGTGCACCCCATGCCATCCCTGAGTGCCACTGCTCACTGAGTGCACCCCATGCCATCTGCAAGAAGCGCTGGGGGGGGGAGGGGGTGTACAAATATCGCAATTCCATTTCAAGAATGTCGATAGTCCTGATAAAATGCTCGGGATCCTATGGGCTTCCTGCGCGAGATGAGGAAGGAGAAGGAGCGGTTGAAAGAGGGAATTTGCAGAGTTTGAGCAACAACCTCTTAACAAAAGTACACGCATTTTCGCAACCAGGCTCTACCTGATGACAGGCTGATGCGAACCTACAACTGAACAACGGAGTCTGGTCTGCATCAGGCGGATGCACACCGAGTAGAGTTCTACACAGTAGGTGGCCACACAGCTCTCTCACACTTCAACTGAATTTGAGCACGATGTATGGAGGGTTGCTCCTCCCGGCAGCTTTTCAAAAAAGCTTCTACTGAGCGTGCAACTTGCTAGCCAGAGGTAACATGGCGAGACTTCGCAAACTCGGAGTTGAGGTCCTTGTGGCTACCTAGCCTGTGAAACTCGGAGTCGAAGGCCTCAGTGCATCATGTGTGAAACTCGGATGAAGAGACTCCGGTTGTGATCTTTCCTTTCATTGGAAGTTTGTGTTTATCAACGAAACTTGGCTGGGCAACTGGCTAGCAAAGCTCTTGACAGCTATCGGGGAGAAACCCATTGATCACTTCGTCAGCGCAACCTCCAACAGCGGAAACACTCGGCCAAAATGGGAGCGGAGAGGAATCGCCCATTTGGCGATTGAGCTTACCGTGTGGCCTCAAAAAGCGGCTATAATTCATCCCCCCATTCCACCAACGTCCGCACATGCCTCCCGTCCCACAAACTCCGTTACTCAGGCAATTACGGTGCCCCGAAAATTCCCAAAACCAAGGACCCCTCGACTGAATGCCCTGCACGTCCTGCTGCATCGACGACGCCCCAAAAACCAAGGACACCTCCGCCGATGGTCCCATGACTTACTTTCGGCTACGATTCGTGGCATATATGGTTCGAGCGTTGAAATTCAATTTGGGGGCGACGTCGATGGGTAGGCGGCACACAGGGTAGATGGCATGGACAGTGACACTAACTGTTGATGGCAGGCCACACACCGTTCCGCGAATCAATTCCAGCTCATTAGCGGTGTAGAAGAGAGGCGTGGTGAAATGGGTGGGGAGAATGGCAATGTAGGGCGCAATTTCTGACTCCTTCCCACGCGCCTTCTCCACCATAAGGTGCAGGATCACGAGTGCCCTGCCCAACAGCGCACGGCCGCCTCCGCAGAGTGAGCCACTGTGCTGTCTCCAAGTGAATGCTCAGCGCCTCGCCGTCCCTGGGAGAACGCCCAGACCCGGCAATGCTATGAAAGTGCGCGCCACTTGGTGAGCAGCTTAGAGGCCATCTCGCCCACAACCACGCCACCTCATGTTGCCATACTCCGCTCGTGAGCACAGAATGTTGGATAGACGCGATAGGATATGGGACGGGTGCCACGATAGTCGTGAAAGTAAAATCCCAGGCAGATTGACTGGCGCACTCGATGGGGCCTGGGAACGATGCGAGCAGTGCAAAAAGCGGCAACAGGGAACTGACTGCTCATCAACAGTGCCGTTCTCCACGAGGGCGGCGTAGAGCGTCGCGAGCGCTAGCTGTGGATGCTCCAAGGGTGAATCTGCGGTGACCATCAAGCTCTGCACGCCACATCGCACCAGAAGAGCACCCCGAGCTGAGCAGGCTCTCGCGGCAGGCGACTGGTGCCAGCTTCGGCCGCCAGCTTCTCATGCACTCTCTGCCTTTGGTGCAGGCTCTGGTTACCGGCCTTCAGGAGCTCCTGCTGGGACCTCAGGTCGGAGGAAGGCCTGGAGGAATGCTCACGACCGAACAACATCGCAGGGATGCCAGCTGGCAACGCCTGGAGGAATGCCAACTACCGAACAACGTCAAAGGGATGCCAGCTGGCAACGCCTGGAGGAATGCCAACTAACGAACAACGTCGAAGATATGCCAGCCGGCAATGCCTGAAGGAATGCCCACTACTGAACAACGTCGAAGGGATGCCAGCTGACAATGCCTGTCGAAGGAATTCAGCTAATATTCAAAATCGAAGGGATGCGAGCTGGCAAACATCGTCGAATGAAGGCCAGGTCGAAAACTATGTTGAAGGTCGAAATCTATGTTGAAGGTCTACCTAGTCGCAAGTCAAGTTGCTGCCAGGTTCCGGAGTATGTGGAAGGGATGCAACGCGGCGCACCAGAGGGAACTTCGCGAGGATGTGCTTCGGGGAGGGCAGAGCCGCGCGCCACCACGTCCAGGGGGCCCACAGCTTGGCCCGCGGAAAAGACAGGTCCGACTTCGCAGACAGGCCCAGCCTAAAACAACCAAACGTACACACGCATCCAAACCTGTGACTCCCGCCAGGGCATCTCGCCGCTGGCGTTTCAAAAGCTCCGAGAAATAACGGCGATGGGGGAGACATAGCCCTTGATGCACATTCTGTTGTATCCGATCGAACGAAAAGTGTACATGACTCGGCAGATCTGTGTGGCTAAGAGCCCTAAGTGTTCGGCTTGAGCGACGCGGGCGATATGCGGAGGCTCGAGGCACGGGCGATATGCGGAGGCTCGAGGCACGGGCGATATGCGGAGGCTCGAGGCACGGGCGATATGCGGAGGCTCGAGGGGTCCTTCGGAAGCGGAAGAAGCAAACAGTTCGGGTTGCATAAAATCGTCGTGACTGGTGAGAAACACAGAGGGTTGTAAGCACTTTGATGCGCTCCGTACACGTCGCGGGGGCGCAACGACAGGGCCAAAAGCAAGGTAGGGGGACTGCACTGAAGCTAGCTTGAGGACGGCCTACTCGCGTCTCAGCTCAAAAAGTTGTACGCGACTTGCCCAGCTCCCTTGGAGTACACCGCACTGCCGAGAAGAGCGACCGCACGGGCACACGACCCGCAGTTGCCGCAGGTATCATTCCGCTTGCCATCAGGCGGAGCACACTTTCCCTCAGTTGCTGTGGGTAAAAGGATCGCGAGGGCGCTTTCGTATTAGCGCCGCGCGACCTTCCAGGGGAGCAGGAGGTGATGGTACCCAGTGTGGTCATCGCAGGCTCGAATGTCCACTTGGCGCAAGTCGGCTCCGGCACCTGCGCTTAAAAACATACCTCAACGCTGCCGTTCGAGCAACGGCGAGACGATTAACAGCGAATAAGGCGTTAGGCATCTGCAATGACTTTAAGCACGAGGGCTGTGCATCGGTTCCCAGTATTGGAACGCAGTGTGCGAGGGAGGTACGGGAATCTATCGGGAGGTTGGAGGATGAGACGAAGGGTGATCACCTTTAAGCCATTTCACAAAATCAGTGTGCACCGCATTGTAACCAGCGTTCGGATCGCCGCTCCGCCTGAGTAACCTCAGCGAACGCAGGCGAAATGATAAACGCGTGAGCAGAGCTTCGAGGACAACTACATAGGTGCAGATCATGGAGCAGGGGACAAGGGGACAGTCGGGGAAAGCGCGCATTCTCAACAAAAATGCAGCGCAATTCACGGCGAGAAATTCGCTGTAGGAAATGTAACTTGCTTTCCAGCAGCGACAAGGGACGAACGATCTTCGTTGCGGGAATGCATGTTTATTCCCTATTGGAAAACTTGAGTTGGCCAGGTGGGTGACTAGTTGAACAAGAATTACAAGCGTTAAAAATCGAGGGAAACGAAAGAAACAATTCATCCATACAGATTTCCATGCAGTTCGAAGAAAAGAGCGCAGTCGGCTTGAGTCGACAGTGCTGTTAACCGAGAAACGATGGCAACCAGCGAAGGTTGCCAGAGTTGGATCTGTTTCAGATGCGAAGATAGGATTTTGCACGTTCAAAGCTGAAGAAGCAATCCTGGGATTTCAAAACTTGGTCATACGCTGCAGTATTTTTTCCAGACATGCGTATACGATAGCAGCTTTCTGTTCATATGGGTGAAAGGATTTCCGCCAAGTTAAGCAGAAGCTAGTGTTCAACGGAACCTGTTGGAAGAATCGGGTTCGGCAACGCTTGAACTCGACGTTAGAAAGCCAGCAGCCAATATCGACGCCAGGATCTGCAATACGATACACATAATTATTGACAGTGAAAGAAGAACAAACATGCTTCCACAACAGACAACGGGACGCCGAAGATGGCAACGCAAGCAGCAGCGCTAAAGGGTAGTGCGCACCGGGGAGCAAGCGAAAGCCGAAGCGGTCTGAGACCCGCGGGTACCATAGGTGCGCCAAGCAACGCCGTGTCCTAGCAGACTCTCGCCTTGAATAAGGAGGGCGCGACATGCGGAAGTGGCAGGCGTTAACGCGATCCTTGTCTTCTTGAGGCAAAGCGTCCAACGACACGCAACCCCAACTTGTGAGGCTGCACGATTCGCCCAAGTCATTATTTGTCACAAGACTTGTCTCAGTCTTCACCACAGATGAATGTTCTTTACTATTCAACTTCTTATGCCTAGATCCCTCGTTCGAATGACGGAGACCGTCGCGTTTCGAACTGCTGAACTGCTGATGTTAAACCCTCAACCCTCGCCTGCTACGTCTTCCTACTACGTGGACACGTCACACTAGCGTAGGAGTATGTAGCAACTAATAGCAAGCAACTATAGCGTACGCATACAGTCGAGTGTACGATTACGCGAACTAGCGTGAAGCGTCTCACGTCAAGGACGCGGTGCGCCTGCGCCTATCGAGGGACCCCCGAACTTGGAACTAAGACCAGTGTCGATATTTAGCATCCATGATCCAAGGGCTGGTTGTAGCTAAGCAAATGTCGATTTCCCTTAAGCCTTAAGTATGGTCCCAACGTATTATATACTGGAAGGAGACGTCGACGGCTGGTGGTAGCTAATCGTTGGTTGGTGGTGGCTACCACTTACATGTAGGATAGTGTGGACACTAACTACGACCCAAATGCGGAATCAATTAGTTGGGGGAAATATTTATCTTATTTACTCGCCGGACGTAAACCGGCTATTATAGCCAAGGCACGGTATATCGGTTGCATTGAATGTCATGTTCGTGTTTCTGACATCTCACATTTGCCATGCACCAGTTTTGATATTGCACGTTACTCACATTCACTGATATATATATATATATATATATATATATTGCAACCATCGATATATATTGCAACCATATATATATATATATATATATATTGCAAGGCTCCTAATCGGTTTAACCGATATTCCGATATATCGATATATCGGGAAAAAACGGGAAATCGGTATCGATCGATATCATTTTTGTGCACATTTCGTCGATAAATCGGTATCGATTCAGTTTAGCATTGGCGGTCTTATGTATTGTATACGGAGAATTGTATATAAAATTCAATAATCGATATGAATCGATATCATCGATTATCGATTGAAAATGTTGAATATCGAAATCGATCGATATGCAAGTTTGAAATCGATTAGAAGCCCTGATATATTGCAACCATCGATATTGATGTACATATAGCAAACTATTCAAATAACTTGATAACTTGATAACTTGATAACATTTGATAAATACGGGACAGAAATAATTTTTTGGCATGACCTCTCCTGACTTTTTAGAATAATTCCGCGTTATTCGCGTGATAATATTCGCTGACATTTATTTCACTCTGTTCGAAAGAGTCACAATTCCGTTCTTCAGATTCGAACCGGTATATAAAACGCGCATATACGTGACGGCAGGGTTCCTCTTGCTCGGACAACAATATCGGCTATTCACACAACAGAAATCATGCAGGGCAAAATCACAATAATAATACAAATTTGCAGCAGCACATTTATAGTTCCACGAATACCGCTTATCAAACTATTCTATTCTATAACGTGATACTAAACGGGTTCTAAAAGAGCAAATCCCTATGGCATCTCAACAAGCAAAATGAACCGCGTGCCCCGAAGGACATCATGAATTCTCGTGCCACGCAGACCACGCAAACTGCGAGTGCTAAATATCATTTTTCTTGGCGAGCAGAAGATTCCGTAGTACCTGCGAACATTTACTGAAACTGTCAGCCGGTGGAAAAGAAGCAGCATAGCCGACTGTTTAACATAAGTCGAGAAGAGAAGGAGCATGGCGAAAAGCCTAAGTTAAATCTTAAACTGAAAGTAGCATGGCCAACTAAGACCGAGGAAGATCCCGCCAGGGCAAGCCCCTGACGCGCTGCTACCCGGTTCAAGATAAACGGCGCTTCCCATTTCAAGATGGACCGCGCTGCTGCCCAGATCAAGATAAACGACGCAGGAGAATTACCACGACGTTCGTAGCACAAGATCCTGAGATCGGGCACCATAAACATGTGGGACGTGACGAATCTTGTGGGAAACGAAAGCAACAGGAATTAAAAACATAACCAAGAAGCTGACAACATAGTTCGCGAATCAGCGCGCCCTGCACCTCCACCAAAAGAACCCAGCAGCCGGCGCATAACCACCTGCACCAAAAGATCCCAGCAGCCGGCGCATACCAAAGCACGCAAGATTCGCAACCAACTCGTTATGCGAAGCTAGCAGTGAAGAGGAACCTGTGCGCACACTGGTGAGGAAACTTCAGCGACCGGCAAACATGTTATTCCCTCAATTCGTCCAGGCATATCCTGCTGGCTGCCGTAATACAAAACTAATGAGCTTCAAATTCTGGTGTACAATATGTTTGAAAATCGAACGCTAGCGGAATCGTTTCACCGCCCAACCAATCAAATTCTAGATCGCAAATCATCGTATCGATCGATCGATGGCCCACGGTTTCCATTGGCTAACAAAAACTAAACATCTTGCGAGGTGGCACATTTGTTATTGTCAGAAACGCTATCGTTCTTGTCCCACTTTTGTTTGACGACGAGTCATGCATGACGTCATCCTATGTCACCTTTAAGATCATCACCATCATCCACACCCAAAAGTCGTCATTCGTCATCATCCACAAAGACCTCTGGCCTAGGTTTTCAGCCTGCGAAAAAGTCAACATCAAAAAAGTTATCAAATCTGAAAACGAAAATAATCCATAAATTTTTCAATTTTACTTTTTCGACATGATACTTTGCATATCAAGTTTTATGCATAAAACTCACACCTCACCCAATTTACACCACTTAACAATCATCAAAACTCCCAAACCCACCGCGTGCGAATGTCAAAAAAAATACCGAAAACTTGTTGTGGGACATATTGATATTAAGCCGTTTGTTATTTGCGTATGCCGAATTACATTTTGGGTATTTATCCGATATTCATATGTTTATGCATTTAAAATCCCTTATTCGCATTCCCAACATATTTTCAAAAAATATCCCAAATTTTGGGTATCCCTTTATACCCATATGCGTAATACAATATCAATGTATTAGAATACCATTGATAATAACACTAAGTATTGCACACATGAATAATAATAATAATAAAACATTTACGCTAGCAAAGGGGACAAAGTCCTGAGAGTGCGGTATCCCTGCAAAGCAGGCTAGTGAAAACACCAGGGGCTACTCCCTCTGCTATAGCGCGCCCACAAAGGGGCTCAACCCACTTTTCAGCAGGGTGACATCTAGCGAAAAAGCTAAGTGCTAGGCAAAAAACTCTAGAAGATGGAGAAGCAGCCATGGCAGGGTGAGTGGAGGGGTGGCTGGATCTGGGCGGTGGGGAAGGTAGTCGGAGAATTAAGGGGTTTTTGGAGACGTTGAGGAAGGGGGTCATGGTAGGCGGGGAGAGGGGGTATGGGGGAGGGGAGGGGGGGGGACGGCCCCTCCCCTTGGGGGCACGGGACCATCTTTTATTGCAAAATTTTTGAGAATTATTGCAGGAGGGTTTGAAGAAAGTCGTTTGATTGTTTCACAGCTTCTGTTTCTGTCATGGCTTCACTGCTCGAGCTGTCAACTGTATGCGGGTCAGTGTTTAAGGTGGTGGTGGTGTTTAACAGAAACACGTCTCGCCTATTTTTGGTGCGTTGCCTACAAATTCTTGATAGTTTTTTAAGAAGAGGTTTAATCTTGCCACGGGGAACACCTATCGTGTTGAGAACAGTACCAAAGAGAGGAGGGAGGTATCCCATGAGTGTGAGAACTTTGGGCCATTTAACGGTGTTTATGAAGGGCTTGAAATTTGCGTTGGTGATTGTCGTGTCGTGGTGACCACCATAATAATGCTCAGCGTCATTCTGATGATAGGGAGGGTCTTGAGTGGGCCATGGGCACAGCGAAGAAGGAAGTACTTTGTCGCTTTCGTTCAGAACTTCATTCCAAATATCGGGGTTGACTCCTGTGTATTCTAGCCTCTTCTCCGTGACTCTGGAATTAGGAAGGACATTGAGGAACCATCTGGCAATCTTTTTCAGTGTAGGCCTCCAGTCAAAGGCTGGTTGAGTATCACTGGGTGCACTGTCTATAGCTATGATAACGACATCCGAAAAGTCATCCTTATAGCATCCGCCACCTGGAAGAACGTAGGGGTCATCACCCGTCCAATAACCATGCAGGATAAATGGAATAGTGTTATGCGGGAATCTGAAAACAAGTTTAAAGCCTTTATCAAACCATATTTTTTGGTTTTTGGGAGACAGCGGAAGAATCCATGTTCCTGAAAATCCAGGGACGGTGTTGGCCGCTTTATGACCCATTTCCAAGGTAGTCATAACCGCCGAAGATTTGCTCTTATCCTTCCCATCAAAGGGGGGATTTCCGTAAACGATTCTGCCAATGCCTGTTATCGGGTCCACGTAGGCATCCCAAGCGAGACCATCAAAGCCGATTTTCCCATGATGGCAGAAGGGCCCGAGGGCTTTTTTCATTCTTGTGGTGGGTATGCATCTTCTCGAGTAAATTCTAGGGTGGGCATTTAGTGGGTTGGAGAAAAGTTCACAGCCGTTTTTGTCAAGGTTTCTGTCATCCACCAAAATATCTAAGAGGCTTCTTCTTATTGCGTAGCAGTTTTTAGGATCTCCCGATTCAAACTTACATGCATTGAGTGCTTCATGAATATCGTGTGCCCTATTCGAGTACTCCGCAAGTGAGCATGGGACTGCTTTGTTGGAAAGGCGGTGCCAAGCCAAAAGTTTCCAAAACTCTTTCTTTTGGACATATTGGAGTTCGGGATATTTAATTGTTCCCGTAACATGGTCCACTTCGGGCTTAGCGGTCACAGCAATGGTATTCTTTTTTGAACTTGATGGACGGTACATGCTAGCTTCCGGGAGAGCGTGTAAGTATAATTCCTCATTCATTTCCTGTCTTAGGTCAGCAAGTGGAAAAAGTTTCGATGGCTGCGTTTTGATGTATGTGGTACCTTTTCCAGGGTTTAGTAGTTTAGGCTTTTCTGAGATTTCTTCAGCGATGATTTTCCTTAGTTCGCTATCTTGGGTTGTTCTAAGATTATATAAACTATCACATGCACACATGCCTAACGAGTCACAACTCCCGAACCCTACCTCGATTAAGGCGACATCACTGTTCAGGACATGCGCACACGTGTGGGGGTGTATGCTTATCCTTGCGAATCCTTTGGCACCCCGTAGCCACAGGAGACTGCACTATGTACCCACGCCGGGGATCAAAGGATATCTGTGTGTGTATACTATTATAACAGCAAGCAGCCCTCAGCAAGCAATCAATAGATCCTATCATTTTTTTCCTCGCAATATCTACATGATAGATACCATGCATTGAAGTGTTGTTTTGTAGGCTACCGGATTACAAAAGCAGATATTAAAGTTCACTCGCTTGCTAAATGTGCAGCATTTCATCTGCCGGCTGTACAGATCATCGAAGGTTTTGCCTCAAATTCCTCACTTCACCACACTCCAACAAGTCATTCGTGCAAACTCATCATATCTTCATGCAATTGTTGGCCGCGAATTGATATCTGGCAAATTCACCTCCTCACGTGGCTTTGGCGAGGGCATCCTTTCCTCCTCAACTGTTGACATGCTCATCACTTCACCCTGCCGTGTCACCAACATATCAAATTCTTAGATTCTAGAATCCGTGCAGGACTTGGCATGCATGCTACACAAATCCACCTTCAAGGTTGATGTGGCGAAACGCCACAAGCAGCAAAATGTAAACAAATCATAGTCGATGATTATCTGGTGTTGCTTGCATAAGTAAGCAACAAGGCAGGGAGGGAGATGGAAACATTCGCCCAGCACGACTGCATCTCCAAAAGCTGCAGCGGATGTTTGGCCCCTGGCAGGCAGACAGCGCATCTGCGGGGGCTTTTTTGATTGCCGGAAAAAGCTCAGTTAGGCATCAAACTTTCCTCCAGAACAATGGAAAGGACAGTGCCGCACAATTCAGGGCGCACCAGATCGCCAAGATGCCCACCCATGGTGGGTTTGAACTTTACATCTCCAGCTTTGGAGTAGCCTCCTGGACCTACATCAGGCGCCACATGTTGCACCTGCGTCTGAACCTGCACGCCCTCATCCCAACCACCCTCAGTGAGCTAGCACCATGCACATAAAGCACAGCCCGATACAAGGACACTATCCAACCTCTGCTATGATGCAATTGAGTGCGCAGCTGGTAACACATACACTGCATGTAGAACCGCCGCGCGAAGAGGAGGTGGTACGCACACCGCCTTCATTCCAGCAGATGCTATGTCCACCAGCGCGCAGTACAAATGTTGGAGAGGGGCGAAATGTACTTTCATGTGCATGCAACGCAAAAGATAAAATAATGCAGCGAGGGGATCGAGGGGCAGGGGGAACATCCAATCAGAGGGGCCGGGAGAACATCCAATCAAAGGAAGGCCCTCAAAGCATCCATTGAATGCCGGGAAACCCCGACACGACCGGCACGGCGGCGGGGCACCTGGTTGGTATCCCGATTGGTGATCTTGTTGGTGCTCGACTGTGCTTGACTGAAGGAGGCATTCGTGTGCTGGCTCTCCCGGGTCTTCTCAGGGGAGGTCTGACCCGTCGACGAGCTCCCTTTCTCCGCTGCAACAGCGGCATCCCATCGCCCCCCCCTAACCAAAATGGACCCAAAATGGACCGCGCGAATTTAATAATTCAAAGCCACTCTGAGCACACCTCTGAGCGCTAATGTGGAGGCCACATGGACCAGAGGCCCATGTTGAAGATGTCTGGCGATGGTGAACACCAAAACATGCCATGTGTAGCACACTCCTTACCAATAGGTCTCATTCCAGCCCTCATTTCTTGCCTGTGGCTTGTGCCGAGATATACAAGAAGCGACGTGTGTAGGACCCGCGCTACAGGGAACCGACAAGTTCACTTCGACAGGCTGCGGGATCTTTGGAAGCTTCTATGAGCACACAACCAACATGTGATGAAATAAAGTGTTCTGAAAGCATTCCACAATTAGGTGGATAAACGGCTGAATAAAATCACGATCGGCCATAAAATGCGCCAGAAAGTTGAGCGATAACTTCGAGTGTAACAGGCAAGAAGCTCGCATGGCGCCTGTTCGCCGGCGTGGATCTCATACAACGTAGGCCTAACGCGCCGTGCAGTCCGAAAGCCAGCAAACTACTGAAACGCATGCACCGCCTTCAAACTTTGTCAAGGAGCACGCCGATGTGTGACCAATTTCCGAAAAGATTTCAAACCAGTTCATCCCGATTGAGACATAATCCCACATTAAAAGATTGAGGTGCGAGATATTCTCGCATGCGTCAAGCGCTTGTGACAAGATCTCCTCACCTGCTCCAATGGGAGCACTGAAGCATGCGAGCGCCACACGGGCGCGACCCGTGAGCATCCGTGATCAGGCGGCACGGGGCTTACTTTTCCGCAGGGAAGCTGGTACGGGGCATTTGTGATTGGCTGGGAGACCAGACTTCGGAACGAAGCGCCCGGAGTCCTTCTCCACGGATTTGAGGGGTTGATCGCACGCCATACAGCGGTAAGAATTCGCCACTTGCTGGATGCCCGAGCTTCCACTGCACGAGGGACCCACCGCATCAACTTCAGCCCCCCGCGGGGCTTAGTTTCCCTGAAGCCTAATGAGTCCCCCCGGGCTACTCCGCATGCACGCGCGGATTTGGCTCAAGGCTTACAACTCATGACTGCGCAGCGTATTTCGTAGTGCAGCATATGAGCATGTACGGCTGCACGAGGGGCGCAGCTCGCCAAATGCCACTGTCCACAAGGCAGCGCGCACAGTCCTTACCCTGCGCCGCCACCTGCCGGCGCTCGCCGCTGTCACTCCTCTTGATCACATCTTAAGGTCTGTGAAGCTCTTGACTCACCCTTTGCTGATCGACTTGGCAGTGAGCATCGGGTGGTCCTGGTCCGTGGCCAGGCCGAGGGTCTGATTAATGATGGTCATCTGCTGCTTCATCAGCCGCCGCACATCCCTGCATTCCAACACGGCAGGCCCTGAGAATGAGGGGATACATTGCAGGGACACGCGGACCCCTCCGGTACTGCTTCTGCTACATCGCTCGATTTGCCGGGCCCCACATCAAACATCGATGCCGCCGAGCATGCCATGAGCATAGGTAGAAGAGTCAATCCAGAACGAGCAGCTCCCAATCAGGGGTCGGCGCAAGGCGCCCTCTCGTCGCCGGCGACGCCTTCGATCTATCCTAGAGTGAAGCCCAATGCTTTGATCTATCCTAGAGTGAAGCCCAATGCTTTGATCTATCCTAGAGTGCAGCCCAACGCTTCGATCCATCCTAAGTGAAGCCCAATGCTTCGATCTATCCTAGAGTGAAGCCCAATGCTTCGATCTATCCTAGAGCAGAGCCCAATGCTTCGATCTATCCTAGTGAAGCAACGCTTCGATCTATCCTAGAGTGAAGCCCAACGCTTCGATCCATCCTAGAGTGAAGCCCAATGCTTCGATATATTCTAGAGTGAAGCCCAACGCTTTGATCCATCCTAGAGTGAAGCCCAATGCTTTGATCTATCCTAGAGTGAAGCTCCATTTCCAATTGTGCGCTGCAGCACTACGGCGAGCTGCTTTCCGGGCCCGCAGAGGCTGGGGAGTCGCCGAGGGTCCGGGAAGGATTCGCAGGAGACGCATCAGGGCGGGTTGCGCGGGCGGCGCTACTCACCGCACATCCGTCCGCAATTTGGCCACCTCGATGGGGTCGCCGCCTCCAGCACTGGAGCGTCCCTGCAGGTGCAACCCCACGTCCACACGTGCAGCCACGTCAGGCGAGCAAATGAAAATGAGGGCAGCCGGCGGTAGGGGCAAATGCAGCAACTATGAAGCCACCGGAAAATCGCGCGCGCATCCGAGCGGAGGGCAGGCACCAGCTCACACGCAACGAGGCGGCGCCTCAACTCATCCATGGCGAACTTCTGGTCATCCTGGTCGCTCTTCTGTTTCACGCGCTTCTCCCCTAAAAGATCCTTCAGCAACATCAGCGGCCGTTCCTGCGCCCACAGCCGCCCCACAGACCCACCAATCGCGGTTTACGATGGAACAAGCAGGCGTGATTGCCTCACCTCCATCAGATGAGATCAAATCGTCTGAAGCTCTTGCCAATCAAGCCGCCCAAATGTGTGCTGAAGGAGGCACGCAAACCCAGAGTGTGGGGTCACTGCCAGGGTTAGGACACTGCTAGGGTTGGGTCACTGCTAGGGTGGGGTGACACACAAAAAAGGCGCGCCGTGGGAAAGGCTCGTGGTGCGGAGCGGCGCACCTGCGCGAAGCGGCGGGTGTCGCCGTAGCGCAGCGTGGGGATCTGGTCCTCCGCGCCGTGCTCCTCCATCTCCGGAGAGGGAGAGGCGCCGGAGGGCATCGGACTGGCCGACTGCGTGACGGGCCCCTCCGACTCGTCCGGTGCTGGAGACGCTGACCCAGACAGGCTTGAGTGGTGCCCGTCCAGGACCGAGTCGGGGGACGGCCCTTGCGACCGAGCACCCTCGTGATCATCCTTCGGGATCCCAGGACTGGAGCGGCCGAAGGAGGCATTCGGGCCCATCTGTCCCTTGGAGCGTGCGTGGCGCCCGGCGCTGAGCACCACACACGTGTGCGCCACCAGCTGCAGGTCCTTCTCCAGCTCCTCTACCTTCTTCTCCATCTGTGCCACACGGCCCTCCCCTTCGTCAGCCTCACCCCCCGCCTCCCCGTCGTCAGTCTCACCCGCCGCCCTCCCCTTCGTCAGCCTCACCCGCCGCCCGCGCACTGCGCCGAAAGAGCCAGCCCAGGCGCCCTCATGTTGTCCCGCCGGACACCGAATAGTCCCTGGCTCGAGGCTCTCCTACGTCGAGGCACTAATAGTGCATCCAAGGGCGGGGATGGGGCGGGGCGCCACCTTCAAGTACTCCTCCTTGTCTGCAATGGTCCAGCCCTGGTGCTGCGCGGCTTTCTGGTTCACAGGGTCCACCTTGAACGTGTGCCAGTCTGTCTTCGGCACCACGGGCACGGCCTCCTTCGGGGCATCCTCGGAGACGGACGGAAGGGCAGGGGCAGCGGTGGGGGCGGCAGCCGCAGCCTGCAAACCAGCCAGATCTTTCTGTTCCTGCAAACGTCTCGCTCCTCCCTCCACTCCCCGTTCAACTTCTATCCCTCATACTAGAATGGATCTGCCCGGACGCCCCGAGCAGCCCCTAGGATTGGGAATCTTCTGCTAAACGTGGCCGCGGGCGCAGAGGATCCTCTCCCCTGGCAGCGTCTCCCTCCGCCTGGCACCAGGCCTGAGGGCAGGGAAAGGCCACCAGATGACAGCAGCAAGCCCCCCGCCCCCTCCCACAGGGAAGCATCGACGAGGGAACAGCGCCGCACCAGCTTTGTCTCCATATCCTTTCTGAGGTCTTTCACAGCAGCGTCCATAGCTTGCTGTCCAAACCCCAATCCCGATGCCCCCCAGCGGTCTTTCCCCACCAGAAACTGCATTCAGCACTGCGGTGTCTCCAGTGTGGCGCTACCAACGATGGCCGAGGTGGCCGCAGTGCACACGTTTGTACGCTGCACACCACTGCGTGCTCCACACCGCCCGCCTTGGTGGAACTCATCACACGAATACCAGTCACGGCAGGATTAGACACCCGAAGCCAAGGCAGCAGGGAGGCGTGGCCGCACCTGCAGCACAAGGATGGACTGGCGCTGACTGTTGACAACCTTCATGCTATTGTTCAAGTTCTCAGCCTGCTTGCCGAGCTCCTTCTCCGTGTTCCTCGACAGCTGCAACAGCTGCAGAAACCTCCATGCACACGCGCTTCCCGTCATGCCGGCGCCAAGGCCCTTCTCGCCTGCCTTCCCCAAGCCTCTCGGATGCAGCGATGCCGCCTCGCCTCGCCCTGGCCACCTGCTCGCCCCACAGGCTCCCATGGAGCGCAGGCGGCACGATCAGGCCTCGGGCCCCTGCGCGCTGAGCTCCAGTCTGGGGAATGGGGCGCGCCTGCTTCTCCAGCTCCTCGGTCTTCGCCCGAGCATTGAGGTCTTCACCTCCCTCAGGAACCGGCACTGGCTCCTTCTCTTCCAATCCTAGGCCGCCTTCCTCTAGGGGGGTCACCGCCCCAGGGCTCAGCGGGGTCACCACCCCAGGGCTCTTTCCGCGGCTCTTGGGCTTCGACACATCCACGCCCTGCGACGCCCCATATACAGTATATGAATATATACATCCTCGCACACACTGGGTACATAGTGCACCCGATCCTTTCTGGTGATGTGCTGCCAAAGCAGCCGGTCCAAGGACGAGCCGCACGCACACCTGCAGGGGGCCGCAGCGGAAGCGCCGCGCGCGGAATCCGTCGCCAGCTTTCAGTCGCCTTAACGGCATGGACTCCGTTGGTTGAAAGAAAAGGGGGCGCATAGGCAAGAGGGCGCGTAGGTAAGGGGGACACCGATGTGGCAACGGACGAAACGGTTTCCTTCCGATGACAGAACTCATTCCAAACACGTGGAGCCCGCTGACTCCAAGACCACCCGCACGTCTCATCTCATGGGAGAGTGCGCCCTATGGGTCACATGCCGCTAGAAAGGGCCTCACCGAATCTTGCAGGGTGGCGTCGTGCACGTAACCAGATGCAATGATGCTCTCGAGCTCCGCGCGGTCCGCCTTACTCTGAGCGCGGTTCCCCACAACCCACACGCACTGTTATCGCACAGCACTTTAGGAACAAAAGCACAGCGCAGCTGGAATGCATCGCATCTTAAAACCCTTCCTAATAGTTAGGCACGCCTCAACATAGTTGACACATGGTTAAACTGCGTTACATGCTGTATCCTCATCTACTGATGAGCGGGCATGCAATCTTAGGCTATTTCCTACAGGGGGGTTCCAAGACGCTTCGTTTTTGTTTCGCATTCCCGAACGTGCCCTTCATTTTGCACAAGGTAAGCCTCGATCCACTAAGATGATGATGGCTTGCATAAGAAAATGGCTCCCATCTGACGGTGTTCCTCTATAACACATACACTACAATCTGGCAATCAGGGAACCAGCACCGTCGCTATAACACATACACTACAATCTGGCAACTAGTCAGGGAACCAGCACCGTCGCTATAACACATACGCTACAATCTGGCAACTAGTCAGGGAACCAGCACCGTCTCTATAACACATACACACTACAATCTGGCAACTAACAGGGAACTCCGCACCGTCTCTATAACACGACATCACAATCTGGCAACTAGTCAGGAACCAGCACCTGGCTGCTATAACACGTATACCATAATCTGGCAACTAGTCAGAACCAGCACCTAACACATACACTACAATCTGGCAAACTAGCTTGGGGAACCAGCACCGCCGCTATAACACATACACTACAATCTGGCACCAGTCAGGAACCAGCACCGCCTCTATAACACACACATCACAATCTGGCAACTAGTCAGGGAACCAGCACCGTCGCTATACCACACACACTACAATCTGGCAACTAGTCAGGGAACCAGCACCGTCTCTATGTAACACATACACTCCAATCTGGCAACTAGTCAGGGAACCAGCACCGTCGCATAACACATGGGCCACCCAATCTGGCAATCTAGTCAGGGAACCCGTGACTGCCTCTATAACACGACACTACAATCTCGGCAACTAGTCAGGAACCAGCACCGCCCCATAACACATACACTACAATCTGGCAACTAGTCAGGAAACCAGCACCGCCTATAACACATACACTAATCTGGCAACGAGTCAGGAACCAGCACCCTGCCTCTATAACACATACACTACAATCTGGCAATCAGGGAACCAGCACCGTCGCTATAACACATACACTACAATCTGGCAACTAGTCAGGGAACCAGCACCGTCGCTATAACACATACGCTACAATCTGGCAACTAGTCAGGGAACCAGCACCGTCTTCACCTTCGCGGCTCCAACGAGACAGGTCCTTGGTTCAACCCGTTGAGAAGATTTGCAGGGTGGGCCAGGGTGATGCCCAAGCTCTCCCACAGCTACGCATTGGGCCGAGGCTGACTGCAGCAGCTCGACAGGAGATGAGGGAGGCTCCGGGGAAGCTGGGGAGGGCAGTGCGGGCACCTGCAGCGCTTGGCGGATCTGGTTCACGGAGTTGACCACGGTTTTCCGCAACATCTGGATGTCGTTTGAGTTTGCCGCCGCCATGAGTGCCGCCGGATCCGTGGAATCCCCCTGAGGCAGCCGGGCAGCCGTCACGCTTTCGTGCCGCTGCCACTCGACTCTGCCAATACCTTAACACTGCATTGGGCTGGCTGCATAAACATCTTGCTCGGTAGTTCTTGTCCACCAGCTTGCGCCCAAGTAAACGAGAAACGGCGACACCTCGGAGTTCCCTACTGTCCGGTCACCGCAGCTGGCAAGATGCATCAAGATGCACCGTTCGATTGCCCCTCAAATATTCCCTTGGATCCAAGCGCTGTAGGTGCAAGGTCTCAGCCCTTCCGCTCTCAGGCTGAAACATCCAGTTCAGCGGGAGAACACGGCGTGCGCGGATGTCAAGAGACTAGATGCAGGTGGACAGGGACTGCACTCACCGCGTCGATCACGGGGGGAGGCGGGGACGCCTCCAGTGATAGGGTTGTTCTCTCGATTTCCTGCTCTTCCATTCTGTTCTTCATATCCCTCAGCTTATCCCGCAGCTCCTTCTTCAGCGCCTGCACCTCAGCGAACACTGCCTCGAACTCCCCTGCATTTGCCTGCAACCGCCTTCCCCAGGTGCATCAGCGCCGGGCGTTGAGGCTGCCGCCGCAACATGCACCACATCCTGTGAACTCTGCCATCACTTCAAAAACTGCCTCTGCACTCCCCACAAGGCAGACTGCACTCCCCACAAGGCAGACTGCACTCCCCGCAAGGCAGACTGCACTCCCCACAAGGCAGACTGCACTCCCCTCTGGCGATGGCCCACGGCTCTTGCCACATCCAGTGCTCTTCTAGCCGGAGAAGGGCTGACCCCTGGTCCGGGCAGAGCGCTGGGCGATGAGGGGAAGCAGCGACAGCATGCGGATGATCTAAGGGACCTCTGCATCCGTCCAGGTGTTGTGCTGTAAGGACGTGGTCCACACACAGCCCTGTCACTTTCAGGGATTCATCAACGGCCATCATGCCAGCGGAGGGTGGGCACGTGCCTTCCCGCTGAGCATGCTCTCGATCATTTCCATGAAGTCGTCGTCCGGCTCGCCTTTTTTGCCGTCCTCTGTGCTGCCGTCTGCGGGATCTGAGCTGGAGTTTGCAGGTCGGTCTGAAGACGTTGCCAGCTGGCGCTTGAGCTTCGTGACTTGCATCTTTAGTTTGTCGCACGTTTCCTTGTCCGCCTTCTTCGACAACTCCGCTGAATTTCCGCCACGCCCCTCACCCTGACCGAGGTTAGCTCACCGGAGCAATACTCCGATTGGAGCAATTCTCCAATTAGCTGACAAATCACCGAGGCGAGTATGAGAGGCGCGGGGAGCGTGGAGGAAGCTCCGCACCCTGGACGCGAGGCATGATATCCGCAGCCAGCTCCGACAGATCCTGGAGGTCGTTTGAGCGCTGCGAGTGAACGCTCATGCTATCTGCGATTGCGGTGATGCGCGTGTTCTGATGCTCCTGGTGGGAAAGAGCCCCCCTCCCCGCACCCCCTCCACACCAAGCGATGAGTCCAGGAGTTCTGCTTCCCGTGCACGGGTGCACCTGACATCGGCGAAGGGACTGCAGCTCATTCCGGGCGCAGTGATGAGAACACGTGAATTTAGCACTCGCGCTTTGGCTCTGCACAACTCCGGTTGCTGTTGCCGACTGAAGCTTGCACAGCGGACGTAAAACCGAGTCACACAGATGCGCGCCACACGTGGAGTGCCTGGGCGGTGGAGAGCTGTTGTTGGGCACCACACGTGGAGCGCCTTGGGGGTGGAGGGCTGTTGTTGGG